>LPNX010900921.1:459526-473710 GCA_001517045.1 Pseudotsuga menziesii
TTCCAAGGTTACTTAAATATATTCACTTCATGTTTGTGTGGGGATTAGACTTACAAAGTAACCATGTTTAACGAATCTAACTGCAATTCGTACTTTAGCGATGTGGAAGTGATTGAAATTAAAAATTTTAACATTTGATATTGATTTGAAATTTTTGAATTATATTTACAGATTTTCTACATCAATTTTTAGCATTTTCTTTTATGTGTTTCTTGTTGGGCTTCTTTCCCTGTTAAAATTTCAATTTTACTAATATATATATATATATATATATATATATATATATAATGTTCGAATGTTAAAAAGGAAGATGCAGTGACTTGTTTTTGATAGAGAACTTGAAATTAGCCAAAAATATTAATTTTAAATTACGTATATCTTCTATCAAAAGATATAAAAAAATTACAATTGATTTGAAAATTTTGAAATTATCAATCATATGGAGTTGTTAGTAGAAATGAATATTTGAATAAAATTATAATGATGCATTTTTCATTATTTACAATTCATGGTAAATCATTATTCTAGGAAATAAGCTTATTTAAATATGAAAAATGTATAATAAAATAGTTTCAAAATCAGAAAATAATTTACATTCAATCATTTGAAGGCCCTCGTTAAAATATAATTTAAATTTAAAGTATAATTAAATTTTTTAATGTTTAAATTTTAATATATTTAAATTTAAATTAATATATAATTTAAATTTTTTAACATATATATAATTTAAATTATTTTATAAGTTCTTTACTATGTGTAATAAGAACTACTTGTGGTATAGTGGTAAGAGTGTTGGGATAATGGGCATGAGTTCCAAGGTTCAATCCTCATAGATTATTTAATGCATAGTATAATATTATAATGTTTTAAAAAGTTTAATATTTTAATAATTTAAATAGCAAAAATGTTTTTAAATAATATTTTTTCCAAATCGTGAGAAGGCTAGGTCTATGTATTCTTTTTTTTAACGTACTTTTATTTTTGATTCTCAAGTCTAAATACTCTTACTTTTTCACGTAATTTTAAGAGCATCCATTCAACATAAGATTGGGAGTGCCCATTCAAATTTGATAATGATCTCGAGACCTTTGTAGACTCCCCAAGTCCCATATGTTGGCTTTTCTCACTTATGTAATCTTCTTTATAACCGAGAAGAGGAAGGCGATTAGCTTCATCTTTGTGTGGGGATTATACTTACATAGTAGATGTATACAAGTCTCTATTGTTGGATGACCGAATTTCTAAGCATGTTTGGATCAAGTGAAAATGGTGAAGAGCATCTCAATCTATGCCACCATGTTGAAACGCAGCTAAGTGCTGAAGAATGCTGCTAAATTTCCTAAGAAATGAATTTGCTACATGCTGAGTAAGGGAAGCACTGTTCTGAATGAAAAGATAACGAATCTAACGACAATTCCAATGAGCTAAAGAACTGGACAACACTTCACGAGGTGACCCAGAATATTGTATTTCGGTTTGCATGCTTTCTTATATTTTTTGGAGGAATTTAGAATCTACAATTTAAAGAAAAGTTTTGATTTTCTATCACTTTATCCTTGTAGGTATCAGAGGAAGTGGCAACGTTGGGCAGAATTACAGGTCCAATGGTAAGTGATGGGCTTGCTTCTCTACTTCAGAGGCATGGTTTCAACGTTGTTTCTGGGCTCCCTTGGAGAGTTAGAGCTAGTAGGAGGCTTGCTTTCCATGGGTTTCACTAATATAATCGGTTATTTTGTCATATCTAGGATAGCCATGGGAATGGAGCCCATATGCGGCCAGGCATTCGGAGAAAAATGATGGTTTGTTTTGGGTCTCATACTCCAAAGAACAATTCTCATTCTTCTTTGTGCTATGGTTCCCATTGGATTGTTATGGTGTAATATGAAACCAATTCTTCTACTCTGTGGTCAGGATGAAAGAATTATTAACCTATCAAGCACATACATTGTTTTCTTCCTACCCGATTTGATTACACAAGCCTTCCTGCATCCAGTCAGGATTTATTTGAGAACTCAAAACATTACACTACCGCTGGCATTGTGTGCAGTAATTGTTGTTTTTGTTCATGTTCCTCTCAATTTTCTATTATTGAGGTATCTCAACATGGGGATCCGAGGGTTGCTCTGGGTGCAGCGTCGACAAATTTTAACATGGTATTGTCATTGTTATGCTACCTTTATTTTTCAGGGGTGTATAAGAAATCCTGGCAAAATCCATCAAAATAATGCCTCGAAGGGTGGAGATCTCTTCTAAATCTGGCAATTCCAAGCCGAGCATCTGTATGCTTGGAATGGTGCATTCTATTTCATTGGTATGCCTGTTGCAATTTTGCTGACATTTGTATTCAAATTTGAGTTTCTAGGAATATGGTTGGGTTTGCTTGAGAATGATCACAATGAACCATATTTTCATTTATTTGATCATTACATAATTATTGTCTCTATTTTTCAGTTTAGCAATTTACTCAATCCTTAATACTTATTACTTACATTATGATAATCCTCATAATTGTATCTATGTTTTCAACTTAACCTGTTCCTTTCAATGCTGATCAAACTCCAGTTTTGTGTCACCGCCCACGACCAGAACCAACCTAGATCCAAATCCTAGGCTCTATCAAGTGTCGAGAGGGATCAAATCTCCCAAGGTGCAAACCTCTCCTTGAATACCTCCTTGCCAGCAATAACTAAGAAGAGGTTTGCACCTCGATAGATTTCATCCCTTTCGACGCTTGATAGAGCCTAGGATTTGGATCTAGGTTGGTTGTATTGTTCCATAGTTGAGCAAGAGCTAGTGAGTGGATATTAGAGCATGACAAAGGAAGTAGGAGATCCTATAGGATCCATATAGGAAATTGTGTCATAGGTAACTCTATAGAGAGCACCACTTTCTTTGTATTTGCATTCATACATTGGAGAAGAAAAGAGTAAGGCATAGTCCTTAGTTTTGGATATATTTTAATTCCCACAGTGGGTTTTCCCAAGGTATATTGTGTGTTATTTGTGTGCATGTGTTATTTTTCTTTAACTATTGTCCTTTCAATTTTAGTTCATTTTAGCATTTTGTGAGATTAAGCTAATAGCAATGAATCTTAAATATTTAGAAAACACTACATTACTAAGAGTTATTAAAAAATTGTAAGATCTATTGTGACGAATTGTTCTAGTGGAATATCCATGACAATTTACATAACATATTGGTATAAAAGTGGTTTCTTTGGCGGGTTTTATGGATAATTGCAGGATCTAGAAGTTGATAGAATAAAGAAAGTCTTCAAACCCTAGCCATGGTGGATGAGTCTAGTGAAGAATCAAGGGGCGAATATGAAGAGGGATTTATGAAGCTAGAAATACAATTCATTGAAATATCTGGCAATATGTCAATCCTTGTGGTGGTTCTGAAGAGAAATTTTGGACCTTTCAGTGAGTTTGGCGGATCTGACTTAGAGGTAGACTCGTATGGGAAATCGGGGGACATTTAATACCTAGAAAAGGAGATGAAAAAATGATAGAGAAAGAGAAACCAAGTTCCAATAGCAACAATTCTTCCCAATCTTTGTTTGAAGTGGAAGCAAAAGTGGACATCAAGCCCTATCGAGGTGAGATCGATGTTATTAAATTGAATCAATGGTTGCAATACTTAGAAGTTTATTTTAGTGTCCACAACATATTAGAGGAGCAAAATATATCATTTGCTCGTCTGAAGTTGGAGGGTCATGGCCTAACTTGGTGGAAAAGCCACACAGAGACAATTAGACTAGAGGGTGATCACCCAATAACTAAGTTGGAGGACTTTAAAACCCTCATCAATTCCCAGTTTTACCCTATTGAGTATGAAGATGACTAATGGATTTGTTGGTATTACTTTCGACAAAGAAAAGTTGGTGTCGGTAGATGTTGATAACTATCCTCATTAAATTCAAAGATTTTACCAATAACTAGAATATCCATATTAGTTAAATTTACTAAAAACTTAAATTTTATATTAAAAATTTAATATGAATATTTTGCATTGTGAAATATATATATGAAAAATTGGTGTCAATAGATGTTGATAACTATCCTCATTAAATTCAAAGATTTTACCAATAACTAGAATATCCATATTAGAATAACACCAGTGTCTACGGGTGCATCCAAAGTATAAGCATTATAATTCAAAACTTTAATCTGGGCACTGATTATTAAACTATCATCTAGAGCTTTTACCTGTATTTCCTGAATATCATCAAGCAACATGGAATCAGGCAGGCGATCTCTTGCCACATCTTCTGGTATTAAGGAAGCAACTTCTTCAGTCATCAAGGAATTGTATTGTTCCTCTAATTCTTCATCGGAATCATCATCTAGTCTTCAGACTTCTTTGTAGGCTGGCTAATTCCTGTTTGTCTTTTGCCAGGGATGTCATAGGCTCCTAGTTACTCCTTTTCTCGAATTTGAGAGCTTTTGTGCAATCTGGTTTCTCAACTGCTGTTTTCAAGGCTTTTGAGTAGATGAATAGGTAAGATGTCTCTGGTCTGACAGAGGAGGTAGGATTGCTTTGCTAGTATCATGAACACTGAGAAGAGGATCAGAGGGGGCAAAATGGCTTAAATCCACCATGCTAGGCTGTGTGAGGAAATGGAGCTGGCATCCATATGATTGAAGTTGGCTAAGGAGATGGCTCTTGGCACGGTATTGGGCAGGAGTAAGGGTAGCAAGACGAGATTTGCAATCAGCAATAGCAGCTTCAAGATCCGTGACATTAGTTCCAAAGATTAAAATTTTAAGAGATAAACCAAGAAGGAGAAGATTATTTACAGATAAAAATCAATATCAGAAATAGAATAATCAGACGTATTAGAAGAGAGGGTACAACATTGATATACCAGTGGGTTAGCTGAATTAAGCCATTTAAGTAAATCAAAAGAGTTTACTATGAAGTCATTGATTATAATCCAGTTAGAGAGTTTGACACTTATTAAATAAATTGAATTATTAAATATTAGTGTAATATCACATTCTTTAACTGCTTTAAGGGTATATCTATACATATATATATGTATATATATATAAAAGCACACTAAATATATGTATATTTTCCAAGAACTGAAAGTGTGTCAATACTAAGTACATACAGCTACTTTCTCAGAAAAACAAAATAAATATGTTTAAAATGAAAAGTGACTTTAAAACAATTAAAAAAAATAATATATATATAAGCACACTAAATATATGTGTATTTTCCAAGAACTGGAAGTGTGTTAATACTAAGTACACAGCTACTTTCTAAAAAACAAAATGTTTTAATGAAAGGTGATTTCAAAACAAAACAAAATAAAAAATAGTCATTTTTTTTCTTTTTTTTTTTCATGAGTGGAAGTGTTGGCTATGAACTCACTTTTGTGTCAAGGTTTTGTTAGAATTGAACTGACTGTAGGGTTACATAGGTATGGTTAGATTACACAATTTACTTATTCATTACAAAGGGGCTAAATAAGAGCAAACAGGTTACTTCTAAAAATTGAACCTAAGTAGGAAGGATTATTACTCATTCCTCCCAACCACCCAAGCTATAACTAATGGACATAATTTTTATTGTTCAATAAACCAGACCAAAAATTAAAAAACAATTTAATGAAAAAGGGGTTCTAGAAAGATGGATTTTTCCACTAGAATGACGACATTTTCTCGCCAAAGCTTTTGGGTCCAAAAATACCGGATGTCTTCTCAATTAGGTTTTATTAGTTACATGCGTTGCAACTTGCAACGCTCAATCACTTGTGATTGGAATCTGAACCAGTTGATGTCTTAGTTTTGGATATAACTATTTTGATCGGTTCAAACCACTTTTTACATAAGCTTGTATTTCTGCAAATAAAAATAGCGTAAGGATACTTATGTATCTCCAAATTACATAATCCTGTCAAATGGGTATAAATCCCGTATAATACTTCAGTTAATTTTTCTGGGCACTTATTGATACAAACCGCTCTGAATATGCTTCCTATGGATATGAACCGGATACCCTTCAAGAAAAGCAGAATATGTTACAAAAGTTTTAAAAATAATCCACAGTCGGTCCTAAATTGAATGAAACAAGAAGTCAACCGGACTGTAGTCTGTAGTACTTGACTTAAATAGATGATGTAGCTTAAGAACTTGATCTTTGAAATGTTGGGAAAGAAACATAATGGCTTCCATTAACAAAAATCCCCAAAATTAAACGGAATAGGAAGATTTTTCCCCTTTTCGATACACAGAGAGAAAGAAAAATCCCCAAAATAGAAGGGAATAGGAAGATTTTTCCCCTTTTCGATGCACAGAGAGAGAAAGAAAATAACTTTCAATTTACAGTAGGGAATAATATAAAAGTTTGCCAAACTTGCTATAGAGCCTTGCATTTACACAAATATTACAATATTTACAACAACAGAAAAGTTCTCAACAGCAGTGTGTATGCATAAAAACGCACAGATATCGACAGAAGTTAGGAATAGAGATGATCGCTGCAAATCTTGAGATGTCCAACAGTATTGGTATCATTGGTGCCTTCAACATAATCTTCGGTATCCCAACATGTTCCACCAGCCTGACTGCGAGCCGAGGAAGAATAGCTAGTGAAAGAAAAGGAAGCATCCGACCGGATACTGGAAAATGCCGATCTGCGACTCGAGAGGGATTTCTTGACAGTAGACGTTAGTCCTGAGGTAACCGAAGCGAAAGAGCGTGCAAGAGAAGCAGCAATAGCGGCCTTCACCTGCCCTCTGCGAGGAATGGGCCTTCGCTTGCCATGAAAACCGGCATCATAATCATTCTTGGCCATTTTTACCTGCGCGGATTTTGCAAACCCTAACTGAATTCGTTTGTTGAAGTTGGGGATGAGACAGAGCATATATGGGAGAAATGTTTGAAAGGAGGTGAGAGTGCTGAAAGGCCATTGGATGAAAAAAGAAGAAGTCAAGTCAATAACTGTAGACTTGGAATATATTTAAAGTTTGGTTTCGTATTCAAACATGTTTGCAGAATCAAAGAGTAAAGCAAAAGGCAAACGCATTATGTGGGGTTTTGATGAAGACAATAAAAATAGCAAAGTCAAGTGTCCAAAAGGTGTTGTCGTAAAGGCAAAATTAGACGTTATGGTTTATCGTTGTGGATGCATTGATTTTGATAGATAGTGGTTAAAAATTATATATTATGTGGGTGGAAAGAGAGTAAAGTGGGTTTAATATGTTGGTGAAGATATTCTACAATGAAAAAGTCTAAATAAGAAGATATTTTTGAAATAAGTGTTTTTTATGAATTTTATTTTATTTGTATTTTTTCTTTGAAATTATTAATAATTTTTAAATATACATTTTGTTATATTTATTAATTTTTCAATCATATAAAAAAAATATAAAAAAAATAAAGTTTAACAAGTAATTGTTTAGCACAAAAGTACAAGAGCCTCATATAGGATGATTTTAGTCTTATCGTAAGCTTAGGATGATGTAGATGTTGGAATCTGTTCTCATCATCATTAGGTCATGTGGTTAGTTTTTATGTTTTTAAGGATTGTGTTCTTTGACTCGATAACTATTTCCTCATAGTTTTTGACTAGACTCTTTCCAGAGGACTAGTTGGGTGTATTGGCAAACCTGAAGATGGCTCTATCTCTTCCTTTTCCTAGTATCTTGACCTATTATGGAAATACCTCTTGGATGTTCAAGTTAGTCGACAACGAACGATTAAGGATGCCCATGTTTTGCCCCCTGGATGATTATCTATATGATTTGTAGGGGCTTCCTTTGCCCCTTTTTTGGATGGATGTGGACCTATATTCTGTTTCATAATGATTTATTTGTTTGGTATTTGTATTGATAAAGGTTAGTTAAAAAAAGGTTTCACTTTAACTAAAAGATAGTATATTTTTGTCTTTTTGGATCGTATGATTCGTGTGGTATAACCTAAAATTGCTTATGTGTAAGGCTCAACTTGCTTATATGTAAGGCTTCCCGCTTTGATGAATGTGTTTTTTATTTTAATCAAATAGAACTGCGATTTATTTTCCACGATAAAAAAAATTGATATTGGATGATTCTAAATCATGAATTGAAATTCTAGGCTTATGGCCTTTGTGTAGTTTTTAAAGGTTGATTAAATAATATGTGTGACTTCAACATTCATGTAAAAGATTAAATGGAATATTAGTCACAAATTTGTTTCAAATTATTCACGTGTTTTTGTGTATTCATCAAAAGCATTCTTGCTTATGCTATTTGATTTATATTTCTTTATATGAAAAAATATATCTGTCGATTCACGAATGTGACAATTGTTTTGTGATGGGATTAAAGTTAGGAATAGTATGAATTATAATTGGTTTTGCTATTATTTTAGTTTTACTCTTATATTAATTACTAATAATAAATACTTGAATAGCTAAAATTTAAACTAAGTGGTGAGCATTAGCTTTTCTAGTTAAAGTTACACTCTTATCTTAACAATTAAATTTTAATGAATAGTGTTTAACCTATTATGAAGTTTAAATATTTCAATATTTAAATACACATATTAACATTAATTAATACTGGAAAGTTTAAAATTGTAAATATATTTACGTATTAAATTAACTTTGCCATAACTATCCTTTAAAATTTCAAATGTCAATATGGTTGTATATTATCTCGGTACCTTGTTTTATTTTTATTTTTATTCATGTTGAAGCTTGAAAATAATCATCATTTTTTTATTTAAAAAAAAAATACTATAATCTATACATTTTTATGAAGTTAAATTTAATGGATTATTAATCTGTGTATATAAATTGAAGGGCAATATAAACATTGGAATGTCGTGGTTGTTTATTTAAAAGCGAGGGTGAACGCCAAATTTATGAACTATTCCAAGGGAAAGAAACATGCCACCAACCGAGAGCTTAGTTTATAAATAAGCAATATTAATATTAAATGTATAGGTTAGGTTGAAAAGGGTGAAAAAAAAGATTAATGAACTTAATCATGGAATGAAGGAATGGAAGAAGCACATCAGTATGGTGAGGGATGAAATAAGTGATATGGCCATGTGGAATAGAGAAGTAAGAACTCTAAACATGCACATGTCATTTCACGAGCCACATCACTCAACAAATTTAGGTTATCTTAGTGGTTTCATGCAAAAAAAAATTTGGTATATGGCAAGGATAATAGAGAGGTACAAGATGCATGAAAGAAATTTAACACTATTTTGAGATATATCAAATCCAAGAAGATGAAAAGAAAAAAAAATGTGTGTGTGTGTCTTAGAAGGCTTGATTGACGACTAGTTCCATGTTGGAATCATTGTCGAAGAACCCTGGCAAAAGCCGTAAGGCCTTAGGATTTTTTAATTGTCTCTATTTTTTTTGTATGCTGAGTTTGTTTGTCATATGTTGTCGCAACCATACTTTGTATTAGTTTTGTTTGGGGTGACTTGGTTTCCCTCACCAAGGGCAGGCCCATGACATATGTTTTGTTATTATATCGGTACCTTGACACTTATGATATTTGTGAAACAGACTCTATGCATGTACTCTTTTTTTCATATTAGTATATCTTTTTGCAACTTATAAAAAAAGAGATTGGGATATATTCAAAATGAATTTTAAAAAATATTTCAAGATTTGGATGAAAATGAATTTTTTGATAAGATCACTCTATTACATGAATCTGGTAGATTAGAGGGCTATTTCATGAATGGAAAGTAAGAGCCACACATGTGAGAGACCTATCAGAGGATCGGTTACCATAAAACACGCTATCAAGATTTAAATAGAAGATCATAGATGAACTCAAATAAATTGACATCAAAGATGCGGAACATGCATGGCTAAAAATGAAACATACTGAAGAGAAATTAATGTCCAATCAAAGATCATATTGGTCCTAATTTGAAAAATCAAATTCAAAATATAATCCTCAAAACAAAAAGAAACTCACCATCAAACAAAGAAGTTGGAGATCTAATGACGAAAAGTGATAATAGAGTTGTCTAATTTACCATACTCATTATTGGATGCACCCAACTTCTTGAAAAACTAAAAGCTTACATCATCGCTTGATCTGAAATGGGTCAATATAAGATTTGTCATCTATTTTGGTGCTTCCTAGGTGGAAAGATTGGATGGATTGGCTTGTAGGGACCATTTTAGAGGCAAGTTTTACTTTGCAAATTTGGGGTATAGAGCCTTTCAAGGCTTGTTTGAGGGCTTAAATGATGTTTTTTGGGATCAAAAGTTTACAAACATAGTTCCTACCCCCTTGACGTTGTTGTATACTCCAAGATATTTCCAACGACACAAATATCACCTCAACAGAAGGAAGGAAGTTATGTCCCCCGCAAGTTGACCTATCATGTTAACCATCATGGTACCTATGGACTTTAAAGAACATTATATAGGGTCAAAAACCCTAACCCTTATTGAGAGTTTAGGCATGCAAAAACCCTGAAAACTAACCCAAGGTGGTTATTAGGACATTGTTAAATATTGGGGCACTAAAAGAAGAAGGGGGTCCCATTCCTATGGTATTATTGCGTCGAGAGGCGCTCTACAACCCAATATGAGGGAGATCTTGTAATGTTATGTTGTAACGTTTGTCGATATTAAGTCGGCCAAAAATAATATTGTCGAGTATGAGGGAGATGTTGTAATGTTTGTTCATGAGAGATATATTGTAACGTTTGTCGATATTAAGTTGGCCAAAAATAATATTGTCGAGTATGAGGGATATGTAACGTTTGTTCATGAGGGAGATCTTGTAACGAGAGTAAAGTAGGTTCATTAATTTTATTTTTTTTGTTTTTTTTATTTATTTATTAATAATTTTTAGATATACATTTTTTTTACTTTTATTAATTTTTCAATCATATAAAAATTATTAATGAAAGAACATGATATAGGATGATTTTGGCCTTATAGTAAGCTTAGGATGATGTAGGAATCTGTTCCCATCATCATCTGGTCATGTGGTAAGTTATGTTTTTAAGGATTGTGGTCCTTGAGTGGGTAACTATCCCCCCATAATCTTTGACCAGACTCCTCCTGGGGGACTAGTTGGGTGCATTGGTAGACCTGAAGATGGCTCCATCTCCTCCTTTTCCTAGTCTCTTGAACTATTATGGAAATACCTCTTGGACGTTCAAGTTAGTCCACAACGAACAATTAAGGGTGCCCATGTTCTGCCCCTTAGATGACTATCTATATGATTTGTAGGGGCTTCCTTTGCCCCTTTTTTGGATGGATGTGGACCTATTTTCTGTTTCATAATGATTTATTTGTTTGGTATTTGTATTGATAAAGGTTGGTTAAAAAAAAGTCTCCACTTTAGCTAAAAGATAGTATATTTTTGTCTTTTTGGATCGTATAATTCGTGTGGTATAACCTCAAATTTCTTATATGTAAGGCTTCCTGCCTCGAGGAATGTGCTTTTATTTTAATGAAATGGAGCTGCGATTTATTTTCCACGGTAAAAAAAAATAATATTGGATGATTCTAAATCATGAATTGAAATTCTAGGCGCATGGCCTTTGTGTAGTTTTTAAAGGTTGATTAAGTAACATGTGTGACTTCAGCATTCATTCAAAAGATTAAATGGAATATTAGTCACAAATTTGTTTCAAATTATTCACGTGTTTTTGTGTATCCATCAAAAGCATTCTTGCTTATGCTATTTGAGTTTATATTTATTTATATGAAAAATATATAGGTTGATTCATGAATGTGTCAATTGTTTTATGATGGGATTAAAGTTAGGAATAGTGTGAATTATAATTGGTTTCGCTATTATTTTAGTTTTACTCTTATATTAATTACTAATCATAAATACTTGAATAGCTAAAATTTAAACTAAGTGGTGAGCATTAGCTTTTCTAGTTGAAGTTACACTCTTATCCTAACAATTAAATTTAATGAATAGTGTTAACCTATTATGAAGTTTAAATATTTCAATATTTAAATACACATATTAACATTAATTAATCTTAGAAACTTTAAAATTGTAAATATATTTACGTATTAAATTAACTTTATCATAACTATCCTTTAAAATTTAAAATGTTAATATGGTTGTATCTTATCTTGGTACCCTGTTTTATTTTTATTTGTATTCATGTTAAAGCTTGAAAACAATCACCATTTTTTTATTTTAAAAAAATACTAGAATCTATACATTTTTATGAAGTTAAATTTAATGGGCTATTAATCTTTATATAAATTGAAGGGCAATATAAACATTCGAATGTCGTGGTTGTTTATTTAAGAGAGAGGGTGAACGCCAAATTTATGAACTATTTGAAGGGAAATAAACATGCCACCAACCGAGAGTTTAGTTTATAAAAAAACAATATTAATATTAAATGTATAGGTTAGGTTGAAAAGGGTGAAAAAAAAATTAATGAACTTAATCATGGAGTGAAGGAATGGAAGAAGCACATCAGTATGGTGAGGGATGAAATAAGTGATATGGCCATGTGGAATAGAGAAGTGAGAACTCTAAACATGTACATGTCATTTAATGAGCTACATCACTCAACAAACTTAGGTTATCTTAGTGGTTTCATGCAAACAAAAAATTGGTATATGGCAAGGATAATAGAGAGGTATAAGATGCATGAAAGGAATTTAACACTATTTTGAGATATATCAAATCCAAGAAGATGAAAAGAAAAAAACAATGTGTGTGTGTTTTAGAAGGCTTGATTGATGACTAGTTCCATGGTGGAATCATTGTCGAAGAACCCTGACAAAATTCGTAAGGCCTTAGGATTTTTTAATTGTCTCTATTTTTTTAGTATGCTGAGTTTGTTTGTCATATGCTATCGTAGCCATACTTAGTATTAGTTTTGTTTGGGGTGACTTGGTTTCCCTCACCAAGGGCATGCCCATGACATATGTTTTGTTATTATACCGGTACCTTGACACTTATGATATATGTGAAACATAATCTATGCATGTACTATTTTTTGCATATTAGTATATCTTTTTGCAACTTATAAAAAAAGAGATTGGGATATATTCAAAATGAATTTTAGAAAAGATTTCAAAATCAGGATGAAAATGAATTTTTTGATAAGATCACTCTATTACATGAATCTTGTAGAGTAGAGGGCTATTAATGAGTGGAAAGTAAGAGCCACACATGTGATAGACCTATCAGAGGATCGGTTACCATAAAACACGTTATCAATATTTAAATAGAGGATCAGAGATGAACTCACATAATTTGACACCAAAGACGCGAAACATGCATGGCTAAAAGTGAAACATACTGAAGAGAAATTGTTTTCCAATCAAAGATCATATTGGTCCTAATTTGAAAAATCAAATTCAAAATATAATCCTCAAAACAAAAAGAAACTCACCATCAAACAAAGAAGTTGGAGATATATGACCAAAAGTGATAATAGAGTTGTTTAGTTTACCATACTCATTATTGGATTCAACCAACTTCTTGCAAAACTAAAAGCTTACATCACCGCTTGATTTGAAATGGGTCAATATAAGATTTGTCATCTATGTTGGTGCTTCCTGGGCGGAAAGATTGGATGGATTGGCTTGTAGGGACCATTTTAGAGGCTAGTTTTACTTTGCAAATTTGGGGTCTAGAGCCTTTCAAGGCTTGTTTGAGGGCTTAAATGATTTTTTTTGGGATCAAAAGTTTACAAACATAGTTCCTACCTACTTGGCGTTGTTGTATACTCCAATACTTTTCCAACAACATGAATATCACCTCAACAGAAGGAAGGAAGTTATGCCCCCTGCAAGTGGACCTATCATGTTGACCATCATGGTACCTATGGACTTTGATGAACATTATATGGGGTCAAAAACCCTAACCCTTATTGAGAGTTTAGGCATGCAAAAACACTGAAAACTAACCCTAGGTGGTTATTAGAACATTGTTAAATATTGGGGCACTAAAAGAAGAAGGGGGTTCCATTCTTATGGTATTATTGCACCAAGAGGCGCTCTGCAACCCAATATGAGGGAGATCTTATAACGTTTGTCGATATTAAGTCGGCCAAAAATAATATTGTCGAGTATGAGGGAGATGTAACGTTTGTTCATGAGGGAGATCTTGTAATGAACAAAATCATCATACTTTGCTTCTTTCCTCATAACTTCACCCTGTTAAAATTTCAATTTTAAGAATAAAATATATATATATATATATATATATATATATAT
>LPNX010900921.1:477228-628333 GCA_001517045.1 Pseudotsuga menziesii
ATCATACGAAGTTGTTAGTAGAAATGAATATTTGAATAAAATTACAGTGATGCATTTTTCATTATTTACAATTCATGGTAAATCATTATTCTAGGAAATAAGCTTATTTAAATATGAAAAATGTATAATAAAATAGTTTCAAAATCAGAAAATAATTTACATTCAATCATTTGAAGGCCCAAGTTAAAATATAATTTAAATTTAAAGTATAATTAAATTTTTTAATGTTTAAATTTTAATATATTTAAATTTAAATTAATATATAATTTAAAATTTTTAACATATATATAATTTAAATTATTTTATAAATTCTTTATTATGTATAATAAGAACTACTTGTGGTATAGTGGTAAGAGTGTTGGGATAATGGGCATGAGTTGCAAGGTTCAATCCTTATAGATTACTTAATGCATAGTATAATATTATAATGTTTTAAAAAGTTTAATATTTTAATAATTTAAATAGCAAAAATGTTTTTAAATAATGTTTTTTCCAAATCCTGAGAAGGTTTGTTCTGTATGTTCTTTTTTAAGCTTAATTTTATTTTCGATTCCCAAGTCTAATACTCTTACTCTTTCACGTAATTTTAAGAGCATCCATTCAACATAAGATTCAGAGTGCCTATTCAAATTTGATAATGATCTCGAGACCTTTGTAGACTCCCCAAGTCCCATATGTTGGCTTTTCTCATTTATGTTATCTTCTTTATAACTGAGAAGATGAAGGCGATTAGCTTCATCTTTGTGTGGGGATTATACTTACATAGTAGATGTATACAAGTCTCTATTGTTGGATGACCAAATTTCTAAGCATGTTTGTATCAAGTCAAAATGGTGAAGAGCATCTCAATCTATGCCACCATGTTGAAACGCAGCTAAGTGCTGAAGAACGCTGCTAAATTTCCTAAGAAATGAATTTGCTACATGCTGAGTAAGGGAAGCACTGTTCTGAATGAAAAGATAACGAATCTAACGACAATTCCAACGAGCTAAAGAACTGGGCAACACTTCACGAGGTGACCCAGAATATTGTATTTCGGTTTGCATGCTTTCTTATCTTTTTTGGAGGAATTTAGAATCTACAATTTAAAGAAAAGTTTTGATTTTCTATCACTTTATCCTTGTAGGTATCAGAGGAAGCGGCAATGTTGGGCGGAATTACAGGTCCAATGTTAAGTGATGGGCTTGCTTCTCTACTTCAGAGGCATGGTTTCAACGTTGTTTCTGGGCTCCCTTGGAGAGTTGGAGCTAGCAGGAGGCTTGCTTTCCATGGGTTTCACTAATATAATCGGCTATTTTGTCATATCTGGGATAGTCATGGGAATGGAGCCCATATGCGGCCAGGCATTCAGAGGAAAACGATGGTTTGTTTTGGGTCTCATACTCCAAAGAACAATTCTCATTCTTCTTTGTGCTACAGTTCCCATTGGATTGTTGTGTTGTTATATGAAACCAATTCTTCTACTTTGTGGTCAGGATGAAAGAATTATTAACCTATCAAGCACATACATTGTTTTCTCCCTACCCGATTTGATTACAAAATCCTTCCTGCATCCAGTCAGGATTTATCTGAGAACTCAAAACATTACACTAGCGCTGGCATTGTGTGTAGTAATTGTTGTTTTTGTTCATGTTCCTCTCAATTTTCTATTAGTGAGGTATCTCAACATGGGGATCCGGGGGTTGCTCTGGTTGCAGTGTTGACAAATCTTAATATGGTATTCTCATTGTTATGCTACCTTTATTTTCCAGGGGTGTATAAGAAATCCTGGTAAAATACATCAAAATAATGCCTCGAAGGGTGGAGATCTCTTCTAAATTTGGCAATTCCAAGCTAAGCATCTGTATGCTTGGAATGGTGCATTCTATTTCATTGGTATGCCTGTTGCAATTTTGCTGACATTTGTATTCAAATTTGAGTTTTTGGGAATATGGTTGGGTTTGCTTGAGAAGGATCACGATGAACCATATTTTCATTTATTTGATCATTACAAAATTATTGTCTCTATTTTTCAGTTTAGCAATTTACTCAATCCTTAATACTTATTACTTACATTATGATAATCCGCATAATCGTATCTATGTTTTCAACTTAACCTGTTCCTTTCAATGCTGATCAAACTCCAGTTTTGTGTCACCGCCCACGACTAGAACCATCCTAGATCCAAATCCTAGGCTCTATTAAGTGTCGAGAGGGATCAAATCTCCCAAGGTGCAAACCTCTCCTTGAATACCTCCTTGCCAACGATAACTAAGAAGAGGTTTTCACCTCGGGATATTTCATCCCTCTCGACGCTTGATAGAGCCTAGGATTTGGATCTAGGTTGGTTGTATTGTTCCATAGTTGAGCAAGAGCTAGTGAGTGGATATTAGAGCATGACAAAGGAAGTAGGAGATCCTATAGGATCCATATAGAAAATTGTGTCATAGGTAACTCTATAGAGAGCACCACTTTCTTTGTATTTGCATTCACACGTTGGAGAAGAAAAGAGTAAGGCATAGTCCTTAGTTTTGGATATTTTTTAATTCCCACAGTAGGTTTTCCCAAGGTATATTGTGTGTTATTTGTGTGCATGTGTTATTTTTCTTTAACTATTGTACTTTCAGTTTTAGTTCATTTTAGCATTTTGTGAGATTAAGCTAATAGCAATGAATCTTAAATATTTAGTAAACACGACATTACTAAGAGTTATTAAAAAATTGTAAGATCTATTGTGATGAATTGTTCTAGTGGAATATCCATGATATTTTACATAACATATTGGTATAAAAGTGGTTTCTTTGGCGGGTTTTATGGATAATTGCAGGATCTAGGAGTTGACAGAATAAAGAAAATCTTCAAACCCTAGCCATGGTGGATGAGTCTAGTGAAGAATCAAGGGGCAAATATGAAGAGGGATTTATGAAGCTAGAAATACAATTCATTGAAATATCTGGCAATATGTCAATCCTTGTGGTGGTTTTGAAGAGAAATTTTGGACCTTTCAGTGAGTTTGGCAGATCTGACTTAGAGGTAGACTCGTATGGGAAATCGGGGGACATTTAATACCTAGAAAAGGAGATGAAAAAATGATAGAGAAAGAGAAATCAAGTTCCAATAGCAACAATTCTTCCCCATCTTTGTTTGAAGTGGAAGCAAAAGTGGACATCAAGCCCTATCGAGGTGAGATCGATGTTATTAAATTGAATCAATGGCTGCAATACTTAAATAACTAAGTTGGAGGGTGATCACCCAATAACTAAGTTGGAGGACTTTAAAACCCTCATCAATTCCCAGTTTTACCCTATTGAGTATGAAGATGACTATTGGATTTGTTGGCATTACTTTCGACAAAGAAAAATTGGTGTCGGTAGATGTTGATAACTATCCTCATTAAATTCAAAGATTTTACCAATAACTAGAATATCCATATTAGTTAAATTCAATAAAAACTTAAATTTTATATTAAAAATTTAATATAGATATTTTGCATTGTGAAATATATATATGAAAAATTGGTGTCAATAGATGTTGATAACTATCCTCATTAAATTCAAAGATTTTACTAATAACTAGAATATCCATATTAGTTAAATTCACTAAAAACTTAAATTTTATATTAAAAATTTAAAATAGATATTTTGCATTGTGAAATATATTTATATAAAAGTCAAACACATATAAATTAGAAATATCATTATTAATAGAATGTATATTTTGCACTCATTTTTATAATAGATATATGGAAAAAATATATAATTTATATAAATTTTTTAAAAATTTATTTTAATATGAATAACATTTTTTTTATTTAAAAATGATTGATTTTTAAAAATATAATACATTTGATAATGTGTATTGTTTGAGTAGTTAGTACGTAATGTTGTATTCCTTTTATTTAAGTTTGATTTTCTCTTTTAACGTTGATTTAGTTTTGTATTTAATGTAAATGGATGAAGTGATAAAGTGACCGGATATATATTATTATTGATGGGAATAAAAATTACAACAAAAGACTTTGTAAGGGCTAAGAGCTACATGTTTGAAGTGAATATAAATAACTCAATGTTAGTTACATAATCAACACAATGTGATAAGTGACTATTTACAAGCTTTAGAATCACATTTTCTAACAATTTCTATTTTTATCCAAAATTTTTATTGAGTAAACACCAAGTTTAGTTTTAAACTTAGTGAATTTGATTCTTTCAATAGATTTGGTGAAAATGTACGAAGTTTGATCTTATGTTAGGCAATATTTCAATTTAATGATTACTTTGATGACAAACATTCTAATGTAATGGTACTTTGTTTTTTTAATGAAATACTCAATTTTTTGGCTATCTTGATTCTTGATTGAGTGTATATCAATACTGTAGTAGCTTCATTTTGAACAAATACTAAGGCCTTGCAAAATTCTCCACAGCCACAATATTTCACATGCTACTTCCCAAGCTAAAATATACTATGTTTTCACTGTTAAATTTGCAATTATATCTTGTTTCATACAACTCCATGCTATAACAGTCAATCACATATTCATTAAATACCCTTAAGTGGAATCCTTGTCATCTCTATCTCCAACAAAATCTGTGTATGAGTCTCCAACAAGTCTAAAATCTTTATTATTCCCTAGGGTCTAGACTAGTCGATGATAGGTGCATTGTTAAGGCACTTCTCGTGACATCATAGGATCAAACCTTGACTAGCTTTTTGTGCCTCATGTGGGGCAATGTTGGTATGCTTAGGGGTTTAGTGGTAGCATACCGGAATTGACCTTGTGTCATGCGAGTATGAGCCTAACCTCAATTTTCGATTCCCCTACTTAAAAAAGGTTTTAAAATATGTATTTATTTTGCACAAAAGCCCAAAATTATTTATTCTTAAATATATTGAAGCACCCTTTTAGTTGCATTACAATGGCTTTCTCTAGGTTCTTTCATATACACAGAAATAATGTTGATGGTAAAATGATAAGTTTGGACAAGTGTTTTTCAAGTAGATTAAGCTTTCAATTATTTGTTGATATTTGGTATTGTTGATAGTTACTTCGATCCCTCCTCCCTCAAACTTGGACAATTTCCACTTCTGTTCCATGGGAGTATAAGGGCAAGTTTACGATCCTCAATTCCAAAATTCTTCATTAACGGTGACAACACTTAGACTGAGAAATAAATATACTCTGATGAACTCCATGATAATAATAAACCAACCCTAGATCATTCGTATCAAAACTTGTTTTAAGTTCCTACTTTACCTTAAAGATATGACCATCATTATTCCTTGTGACAAGAAAAACATCAACAAACATCACCAAAATGAGTAAGTGATTTCCTTGAAGTCGAACATACAAAGTATCATCTGATTCACTCAAAAAACAAACTTTCTAAAGATATGTATCCATTTTAGCATAACACACTCTCTGAGCCTGTTTCAATCCACCCTATGCCTTAACCAATTTGTAAACTTTGTTTGCTTGTCTTGGACCATCAAATCCTGGAGGTTGAGTCCTGTATACCTCCTCCTGCAAACCACCATTAACAAAGGAACTTTTTACATCCATTTCATGCACTTTCCATCTATTTTGTGCATCCAAGGAAAGTACCATCCTAATCGTGTTCAATTGGTTGGTGGAGTGAAGGATTCTTTGTAGTCAATCCCTTCTTTCTATCAAAAATACTTTGCCACTAGTTAAGCCTTGAAATTATCAATTTCAAGGCTTGTCTTGAAACAAAATTGGCGACCAAAAGTGTGGTCTAAGGTTTCACAACAACCCATGCCATCAGCCTCTAGTCATCATACTGATGATACCCCATCAACGAGTGACTCTATGGTTACGATTCAAAAAGGAAAAGTTAGAAATCCTTGCTTGTTATGTAATTACATGCACCTTAATTACCTTTTTCCTCACATGGATGAAGCTTCAAATTTGTTGGAAGATATTAATGTTCCTCATCAACAACTTCCAATAGGTGACCGTAAGTTGTCCCTTGACCTCCCATTGGTAAAGTGGTTGATCCAACTCCGTCCTTGGTCAATCCCACTCTATTTTAGAGAGTGAAGAACAAGTAGTTCATCCCACTCTTCCTTTGAAGAGTGAAGTTAAAATGGTCGAGTCGATGTCATCTCCACCTGATCCCACTCTTTCATCCGAGATTGTTAATACTGAAGTAGTTACTTTGACACAATATTTGTCTTGTCCCTCTCTTCCAGTTGAGAGTGAAATGAAAATTCTTGAGGTTTTCGTAGTTAGTTCAGATTGTTCTAGGAAAGGGGAAATTATGTATGTTTTAAAAGAACCCTCTCTAAGTACTAAGGTTATTTACTTTGATTTGAGTAATATAACATAATATTGTCTTCATTTGAGTGTTTCTTTCCAGATATCTGTGTGATTTACCGCTAGGAACATACTTCACACTATTGTTGATGAAGGGGCTTCTGTTAGTATTCTATCCTCAACTACTTGGAAATCTACAGGTTCTCCTCATCTTGTTGTTGCAGCTGCAACGTTCTCCCAAATTTCTTAAAATTTTGGACCCTCCTTTAATTTTTGTCTTGCTTAGATTTATTGAAATTGCTTGACTCTGCTGCAAGTTTAATCTTTTGAGAATGATTGCTGAGTGAATATCTTTGTCTGCTGACGTTGCTATGTTTAACTTGGTTTTCACTTACGGGTGATTTCCTTTGGTCGCTGTTGGAAGGTTTTTGAATTATGAATCGGGGCCGTAGTCACCTACATAGCCGCCCTTGCGGAAGCTTTATAATGAATGACCCGATGTAAAGTCTGTTGTTCGCCAATGCGTGATTTTCTCTATCATTTTATTTTACTATCAGCGTTTTTCTTTCCGCTGTCGGAGGTCTTTTGTACAGTGTATCGAAGCCGCAGTTCTCTACAGAGCTGCCATTGTGGAAGCTAAACGATGAATGTTCCGATGCATAGCCCCTACCCTGGCCGATCCCACGGGTTTATCGCTTTTCCTCGTTAATCAGAGCAGTTCATAACTGTGGGCGGAAGCCGTGTCTATTTGATTCCCACCGTTACAGTTCCTCAACAGACTAACCATCTGATTCTATAATAGTTTCGACCTCCGATGTATCGATTCCCATTGTAATGCTTTGTTTCGTCGATGATTTGTTTGCTCCGGAGCACCTAGACCATGGGTTACCTGCCGTTGCGACGTTTTAGTAAACTAACCAACAGACGTTATGTGTTCCGATTCGCCGATGGAGTTTTTATCTGCCGGAGGTTTAGTTTTCCTGCTGGTGGGGTTTTTCTCGCCCTAGGCGATGGATTTCTTGGTTTTTGATCGGGTTTGAGGTTTCCATGTTAAAAGCGCAAGTCCTGAGTTTTTACTGTTGATGCTCATTTTTATTGGTAGTATGATTTACGTTCATTGAAAAGTGGTCTGGATAAATGATTTTTTTTTTGTGTTGATCCTAGACAGACATGGGAGATTTTCTCGGATCTAGTTGATGATTGCAGCTGCAAAGAAGTCATAGCTGGAAGACAACTCAGAAGTAAGTTGGCTGAAGAAAGAAGGAGCTAAAGCATAAAGAAGCAAAGCTGTTGCTCAAGGAAAAGAATATAGCGGAAGATTTATTGTAAGACGTTTGTATGAATCATGAGCACTCATAAAAGACAAAAGTGTAAGACTAAAACGTTTGGGGAAGCCCAAAGGTCACAGGGTGGGGGCAACCCAAAGGTTTTTCTTTTCTTGTATAAATATAGGATAGTTCGAGAGAACTAGGAATTTTTCCCAGTTAGACTTGTGAGAACACATTGTAAGAGGAACTATTTCGTTTTGCAATAGATAAATTACAATTTTGCTTGTTGGAGAAAATTTTGGTGGAATGTTCAAATGCTGTGCAATGGATGTTGTTGAAGGGGAACTATTTCGTTTTCATATTTTATTCATTAATTGTGAGATTGTTCTAACTTGTTGAACCTATGTTCTTGTATGAATTTTCTCTGGTTTATTTTATTATAATTTCCACTATGAGTAATGAATGTTTTCACAAACAATGAGCTATCTTGTTGTTCATCTATCTATTCATGTTTATGTGTTTTGAAATAAGAATAGCTACCTGTGATTTCTCTTAATACATGAACAGTAATACATTACTCATTAAATGATAATCTCGCTCCCTAGGGATTGCTTAATTAGTTAGTTAGTTTTATTTTTGGCTGTGTGTGATTTTGATGCAAGAGAGTTTAAGACGAGAGATAAGAACCTGTGCATCACATTGTGACTGCTCCTCGTACTCTTGATCAATCTGCATTTTTAGATAGGCACTTGCATATCACACTTAAAGCTAAAAAATACAAAAATATACACGGTGGACCGAGCCACAACCGGTAAAACCTTTTATTTTTGTTACCTAACCTATGGTAGCCAAACCGTAAACTGAACAGATTCCCCATACCAAACAGTCACGGGCTAGTTGGGAACGTTGATTGGGGAGAATCCCTTGCTGTTGTTGCCTATGATTTTCCAGGCCTCAACAGTTTTTGGCACTAGAAGGAGGGCCACCAGTGCATGGCTGGCCGAGGAAACCCATTTCCTCGAAATTACTCCACCAATGATAGTTTTGAAAGCAGTTCATTTCCTAATCTGATTCCTGAAGAGAATAGAGAACATTTGTATTCCGTGGACAATGAAGTTTTTAATGATCCGAGAAGACACACTAGGGATTATGTGAAGAATATTGGAGGATTACCAATCATCCCTGACTTACCTAGAAGAGAGTACAAGAAGAAAGACCGTCCTGTATTGTAAGACTCTGTGTTGGTTGGAGATTGGGAAGAACTTGTAGAAACAACTTTACAGGAAGTTGTTCAGCCTTTGAATCAAGTAGTTTCAACTGTACATACTCTTGTCCCTTCACCAACTCACTCTCCACCCAGACTCATGGCAGGTGTAAATGTAAATCAGCCACCTAACCCACCAAATCCACCACCTTCTTGGAAAGCCATATCACCTCTAAACCTAGCGCCTCCTTTGCATGATCTACCTCAAGCTTTTGAGAAGAGGCTGCCCAAGTTTGATCCAAGTGAGAAAATTTTAGTAGATGACCATTTACAAAGTTTCTACTTGGCCATAGAAGGGCTAAAGGCTGGAGAACACGAAGACGTAGTCTGCAGACTTTTTCCACATACCTTGAAAGGAGCAGCGGCCTCATGGTATTTTGGTCTGCCTGCAAATTCAATCCCAGACTGGGATACTTTTGAAAGGATATTCAGAAGCAAATATGCAACCCAGAAAACTCATGCAGCTCTCATGAAAGGACTGTACGCTTTAAAGAAAGAAAGAAAAGAGAAGGTGCATAGTTTTACTCAAAGGGTTGCAGCCTATCTTAAAAAAAATTCTGAAACTGACAAATCCTCGGATAAAGTTCTGATTGAATATTATACTTCAGCTCTGGGACCTGATTTGGCCATGTTTTCCAAAATGAAAGCCAAACCTACGCTAACAGAGACTTATGAGGAAGCCGAGAGAGTAGAAGCTGAAAAGGAAAGCGTAGAAGATTACCCGGAGCAGTCAGGAGAATTTTTTTTTGGGAAGAAAGCTTTGTCGTTTACTAAGCCTAAAGACGAACAGTCACAAGACTTCGACAGAATGGTGAAGATGATGCGGAAGCTTTCCAACAGAATAATAGATTTGGAAAAGGAGAAGGAGGCTCATAAGTCTTACAAACCTTACTACAAGAAAAGAGAGGATAACAATCAATCCAAACTGCCTCCACACGGTCCTGCATCAATGAACTTAATGGAAGTAGGTATGGATAACTTCTGCACTTTTCACCAGCAACCCCATTCTGAAAAAAATTGTCCACAATGGATAAATTCAATGACATTAGTGATGAATCAGATGTTGGACTCAAAACTAACAGAAGCTAATGATGAGGAAGAAAATGATAACAAATCAACAGAAAAGCAAGAGGATGATGCCATGGTTTTATGGGATTGTGTCTCAATGTTTGATACTGAAAAGGAAAGTGATTTAAGACATGAAGACATATTAGAAGCAAATGTGACAACGAGAAGCCAAGGGCTGATAAAAGAATATAGGTTAATAATCCCAAAAATTAAGAGACTTCAGAAGAATATAAAGAATTTTCAGAAAAGCACCACAGCTAATAAAATCCCCAAGTTTACTATTACCAGTCAAAATCCAAAGCAGACACTACTAAGCCCATTGAAAAGAAAATCGATAATATAAAAACGAATCTCACAGAACATAAAATGGAGTATGACATTGTGGAGGATATAAAGAAGGTAAAGGAAAATATTTCACTATTTGAGATGTGTAATGTCCCACAGCAAAAAGAGAAATTATTGAAAGCACTTGAAATGCCTGAGGAAAAGCTTCCCACCGACAATCAACCCCAAGAAGAAGAAACCGGTGAAGCAAGTGTGGGAGGTAAGCCTAAATGCAAAACTCCACCTTTTCTCCTTACTTTCGAAATTTTCAACCAGAACGTGCACAACTGTCTAGTAGACTCATGGACATCAGTAAATGTTATGCCACTGTCAGTCTGCAAGAAGATAAATGGACATCCCAAACCATTTACCTGGCAGGTCATTCAGTTAGACAGAACAAATGTGAAGGTAATTGGGGAAATGGAGGATGTTTTAATTCAATTATCTTCAAATGAAAAGGTATGTCAGTTCATTGATGTTGTAGTAGCAGACATACCTGAGGCGTATGGACTTGTTTTGAGTAGAGATTGGTCAGCAAAGATGAATGGATATTTTGCATCGGACTGATCACATCTGTGGTTACCTTATAAAGGAAGTCCCAATCAAATTAAATTTTTAAGAGAGCCCCACATGAAACACAATGTCACTCAGTTAGAAGGAAAGAATGAACCAGTGAACTCTGTTTTGGGGAACTACTTCATTGATCTAGAACCGGGAAATTACCAAGCGGAAGAAGCCAACAGTACATCAGACACCCAGCCTAATCTCCTTCGGTTTTCACAGGCTGATGAAATTGATTGTAAAATAGTAGATTTAGCTTTAGATATAGATGTTGATTCATGTATAGTAGTAGTAGAATATTTTTGGACACTCTTCTTTGATGGATCTAAAACGTTGGAAGGATCAGGAGCTGGCTGTGTCCTGATTGATCCTAAGAAAAATAAACATTTCCTTTCATGTAGGTTAGAGTTTGAATGTACCAATAACACAGCCGAATATGAAGCATTAGTTCAGGGACTAAGAAAAGCGATTGAATTAAAAGTAGAAAATCTGAAAGTGTATGGGGATTCTGAAATAATTGTAAAACAGATTCGAAATCAGATACATTGCATTTCTCCTCATTTAAAAGCTTATCAAAATGAAGTGTGGGATTTGCTTAAAGGTTTTTGCACATTTAATATTGTATCTATTCCTAGACTAAAGAATGTAGTAGCTGACTTGTTAGCCACCTCAGCTGCAAGGCTTGTACCCTCTAATAACAGGTGTTCTATTGAATTATTTTTCAGGCCTTATGTTCCACACATGATTACAAATTTACGAGTTTTTGATGACGATCAACAGATCCCGGAATGTTTGACAAATGATGAAACCTTCAAAGGGGCAATCATTGATGATGAAGAACATCAAGCTGAGCTAAAATTCGACAATTTTATTCCTAAAGGATTCAGGACTTTAGAGTGAATGTTTGATCTAAACTACAAATTCAGACGGCTAGTAAATGTTAAGACTCATAGCTCGTCTTTACAATTCGTGCTGATTAATTTAGGAATTGAAATTGAGCCTAAATATGTTAATTTGGGAAAGTGTTGCTCCCCAGGTGAAAGAAATAAGTTCATCAGTTTGTTCAAGCAATACAAAGATGTGTTTGTTTGGACATATGAAGATTTGAAAACATATGACACCAAGATTATTCAGCATGTCATCCCTATTAGGACTAGGGTCAAGCCTTATCAATAGCCTTTGAGGAAAATGCATCCAAAATTGGAGTCTCTAATTTAGAATGAAGTAAATAAATTGTTGGATGCTAAAATTATTTTCAAAGTCAGACATTCAGAATGGGTTTCAAATCTGGTACCAGTAAGGAAGAAATCATAAGAAATTAGACTATGTGTGGATTTCAGAAACTTAAATCGTGCTTCAGATAAAGACAATTATCTAGTCCCACCCATGGAACAGATATTGCAAATGGTTTTGGGTTTTGAGTTATTTTCTTTATTAGATGGATTCTCTGGTTATAATCAAGTGTTAGTAGTTGAGGAAGACATACTCGAAACTTCATTCAGAACAAGATGGGGGATTTTTGCTTACAGAAGGATGCCCTTTGGACTCATAAACACTAGAGCTACTTTACAGAGGGCTATGGATATAGCTTTCTGCGGTCTGATTGGCTACGATGTTGTGGTATACCTCGATGACATCACAATATTTTCAAATAAGAGAGAAGAACATGCATTCCATCTAAAACAGATTTTCGAGCGTTGCCGAAAATATGGTATCTCGCTAAACCCCAAGAAGTGTGTGTTTGCTGTTACAAAAGGAAAGCTACTGGGTCACGTGGTTTCAAAGAAGGGTATCTCCATAGACCCAGAAAGGATCAAAGCTATCGAACGGATCCCCTTACCCCATAACCAAAAAGGCATGCAATCGTTTATGGGGACAATAAATTTCGTGCGAAGGTTTGTGCCGAATTTCACCCAAATTGTTAAGCCTTTGTAGAAAATGGTGAAACAAAGTGTACAATTCAAGTGGCTGATGTAGAGAAGAATGCATTCAGTAAAATAAAGACATCTGTTGCTCATGCACCCTCTCTCAAAAGTCCAAATTATGAGAAGGATTTTATTTTGTACACTTTCACATCTGACGATTCACTAGCAGCAATGCTTACTCAGAAGGAAGATGGGGGAGATGAGTTCCCCATATCATTTATGAGCACTGGTATATAAGGGGCCGAATTAAATTACCCAGCTATGGACAAACAAGCTTATGCAGTCTTCAAAGCGGTAGAACAATTCAGGCCGTACATACTTAAGAACCGGACAAAGGTAATAGTTCTACACCTAGCTGTAAGGTCTCTTTTCGTGCAAAAAGAATTAGGAGAAAGAAGAGGCAATTGGTAACAACTTTACAAGAGTATGACCTCAAATTCAAGCCAACCTCCATAGTCAGAGGGCAAGGACTGTGCAAATTAATGTTTGAAGGTAATAGCAATGAAGAAAACAATTGGGAAAATGAAGCAGAGTTACATATGATGGATGTATGTCCTCTTTTTACAGCTCCAGATTTTTGGTACCGAGACCTTGTTCATTACCTTCAGGAAGGTGTGTTGCCAGAACATTGGAATTCCAAGCATCGAAGAGCGTTACGCCTTAAATCAACGGCGTATCAGATCATTGATGGAATTTTATTCAGGAAGAATTATGATGGAGTCCTTCTCAGATGTTTAGAGAAGGAAGACGCAAAAAAGGTCATAACTGAGTTACATGATGGGCCGGATGGAGGCCATTTTTCTGGAGATACGACAGCCCACAAGATTCTTAGAGCCGGGTACTATTGGCCCACGCTGTTCAAGGATGCTCATGCCCATGTTAGAAAGTGCGATATTTGCCAGAGGTGTGGGGGAAGACAAGCCAAAGCAGCAGGACCATTGAAGCTGGTTATGATAACGGAACCATTTGAGCAGTGGGGAATTGATATCATTGGAGAAATAAAACCAAATTATTCCTTGCAGCACAAATATATTTTAATGGCAACTGACTACTTCACTAGATGGGTCAAGGCCATTCCGCTACGTAAGGTCAATGAAGATGCAATCATGGATTTCTTACAGGATCATATTATGACCATGTTTGGGGTTCCAATTTCCCTAGTTTTCGATAATTCCACTTATTTTTCTTCCATTAGATTAACTGCATTTGCTCATGAAAAAGGAATTAAGTTGCATTATTCTGCCAACTACTACCCACAAGGAAATGGTTTGGCAGAATCTACGAACAAGAATTTGATTAGGATATTAAAAAATACTGTCATAGAAAACCAGAGAAGTTGGCATTTAGCGCTACCAAACACTCTTTGGGCTGATAGGGTCACACCCAAGAATTCCTTAGGTGTGTCACCATATACCCTTGTTTATGGAAAAGAAGCTATACTTCCTCCTAACATTATGCTACCATCTTCCATAATAGCCCAAGAGTCTAGAGGCATAGACGACGAAATCCTATAACTTAGAATTTATAATCTTTTGAAGGCGGAAGAGTCTAGATCCAGAGCCAAAGAACGTTTTAAGCAACAACAGGAAGTAGTGAAAAGGTGGTTTGATAAGCACAAAGCTGGAACAAGGGAATTTAAAGTGGGAGATTTGGTTCTTAAGTGGGATCACCCGCATGATGAAAAGGGAAAGCACACGAAGTTTCAACAGTTATGGGTAGGTCCTTTTCAGATTGCAGCAAAACTTGGCCCCTCAACTTTCAAATTGCAAGATTTACAGCGGTGGGAAGAGAACTCACTAGTTAATGGTTTATTTCTCAAACCTTATTTTTCCTTATTTCTGTTTGTTTATTGTTTGTACATAAATAAATTGATTTGTTGTTTTACTTTGATTTATTTCTTTCCTGTTTTGTTCAGTTTAGTTTTTGTTTGGTTTCAATAAAAAGAAGCAAACTTTTGGTTGCGTGGAGGACATCAGAGTTCTGGATAAACTAAATCCTTGATTATAAGACTGTATTATTGTTTATATGATAGAATTTCTTCTAGTTCAACAGTTTTCTTAAATGGCTATGAACACATTGAAGTCCTGCTTAATCACTGTAAAATAACTCAAGATTAAAAGGTCTGGAATACTATTTTGAGGCTTCATCCATTTCACATTTAAAAAATGTCCTAAGGTGTGAAAGCAAAATACCCACAGAAAGGAAGCAGGGTAAACAATATATTATATATAAATGATCCCATGCCAAGAATCGAAATCCAAAAGGCTAATAAGAGTCAAAACTCCTAAGAAAGCAATGTGTATCAAACAAAGTACTGAATCTTATAAGTACAAAATTTCCAAAAGTTCTCTGTCTGTGAGCTGAAAATTAAATACATCTCTCACACAAAAGGACACTATGGATAGAAGATCTTGAATAAAAAAAAAATTCAAAAAGAAAGGCATGAGGAGGACTCAAAGGAACAAAAAGTTCACAAGCACACAAAAGTGCAAAATGGCATGGGAATGAGGAACAAATGAATATTTTTGTTTGCCATGTGTTACAATCCTGTGGTGTCTAAGCTGGAAGCTACTCAAAGACCGAGGTAAAATGAAACTCATCTACTTGGCCTCAAAAGAGTTATCTTGACTTTGAAGTCTTAGTTTCCATTTCCTAAATAGGACTATCATCAATGATTAAAAGTACATATATTTTCCATTGTGGGAATCCAGACATCTAGGACAATTCAACATGTTGGTTTTATTGCTAAACAGTCTGTTACTTAAGGAAGAAATTATCCAGAGATCTGGGTTCACCAGGTAGTCGCCATTTGTTGTAGCTGCAACGTTCTCCCAAATTTCTTAAAAGTTTTGACCCTCCTTTAATTTTTGTCTTGCTTAGATTTATTGAAATTGCTTGACTCTGCTACGAGTTTGATCTTTTGAGACTGATTGCTGAGTGAATATCTGTGTCTGCTGACGCTGCTATGTTTAACTTGGTTTTGACTTATAGGTGATTTCCTTTGGTCGCTGTTGGAAGGTTTTTGAATTATGAGTCGGGGTTGTAGTCACCTATGCAGCCACCCTTCCAGAAGCTTTATAATTAATGACTCGATGTAAAGTCTGTTGTTCGCCAATGCGTGTTTTTCTCTGTCATTTTATTTTACTATCAGTGTTTTTCTTTCCGCTGTCGGAGGCCTTTTGTACAGTGTGTCAAAGCCACAGTTCTCTATAGAGCTACCATTGCGGAAGCTAAATGACGAATGTTCTGATGCATGGCCCCTACTCTGGCCAATCCTACGGGTTTATTGCTTTTCCTCGTTAATCGGAGCAGTTCATAACTATGGGCGGAAGCCGTGTCTATTTGATTCTTGCCATTACTGTTCCTCAACAAACTAACCGTCCGATTCTATAATAGTTCCGACCTCAGATGTATCGATTCCCGTTGCAATGCTTTGTTTCGCCGATGATTTGTTTGCTCCGGAGCACCTAGACCATGGGTTACCCGCCGTTGCAGCGTTTTAGTAAACTAACCAATAGATGTTATGTGTTTCGATTCGTCGATGAAATTTTTATCTGCCGGAGGTTTAGTTTTCCCGCCGGTGGGGTTTTTCTCGCCCTAGGTGACGAATTTCTTGGTTTTTGATCAGGTTTGAGGTTTCCACGTTAAAAGCACAGTCCCAGGTTTTTACTGTTGATGTTCATTTTTATTGGTAGTATGATTTACGTTCATTGAAAAGTGGTCTGGATAAATGATGCTTTTTTTTTGTTTTTGTGTTGATCACAGACAAACATGGGAGATTTTCTCAGATCCAGTTGATGATTACTGCTGCAAAGAAGTCATAGCTGGAAGACAACTCAGAAGTAAGTTGGTTGAAGAAAGAAGCAGCTAAAGCATAAAGAAGCAGAGATGTTGCTCAAGGAAAAGAAGATAGCGGAAGTTTGAGATCAACAAGATATTGAAAGGACCAACGGATTACTGAGAGTAATCATTAAGAACAGTGTCTCAGGCATGGAAAGTTCGTCAGTTACCAAACTGGTCCCTTTTTACAAAGTGCTTGTAAATCTTGATCTTAATTTGAAATATAACATTTGTATGAATCATGAGCACTCATAAAAGACAAAATTGTAAGACTAAAACATTTGGGGAATCCCAAAGGTCATGGGGTGGGGGAAACCCAAAGGTTTTGCTTTTCTTGTATAAATATAGGATAGTTCGAGAGAACTAGGAATTTTTCCCAATTAGACTTGTGAGAACACATTGTAAGATGAACTATTTCATTTTGCAATAGATAAATTACAATTTTGCCTATTGGAGAAAGCTTTGGTGGAATGTTCAAATGCTGTGCAATGGATGTTGTTGAAGGGGAACTATTTCGTTTTTAGCTTTTATTCATTAATTGTGAGATCGTTCTAATTTGTTGAACCTATGTTCTTGTATGAATGTTCTCTGGTTTATTTTATTATAATTTCCACTATTAGTAATGAATGTTTTCACAAACAATGAGCTATCTTGTTGTTCATCTATTTATTCATGTTTATGTGTTTTGAAATAAGAATAGCTACCTATGATTTCTGTTAATACATGAACAGTAATACATTACTCATTAAATGATAATCTCGCTCCCTAGGGACTGCTTAATTAGTTAGTTAGTTTCATTTCTGGCTGTCTGTGATTTTGATGCAAGAGAGTTTAAGATGAGAGGTAAGAACCTGCGCATCACATTGTGACTGCTCCTCGTACTCTTGATCAATCTGCATTTTTAGATAGGTACTTGCATATCACACTTAAAGCTCAAAAATACAAAATTATACACGGTGGACCGGGCCGCAACCGGTAAAAACTTTTATTTTTGTTACTTGACCTATGGTAGCCGGACCGTAAACCAGACGGTTCTCCATACCAAATAGTCACGGGCTAGTTGGGAACGTTGACTAGGGATAATCCCTTGTTGTTGTTTCCTGCGATTTTTTCAGGCCTCAACACTTGTGCTAGCCACCGATCAGATGCTGGATTTCAATAGACGATCTACTAAACCTTTAAGGATCCTTCCTCACTTACTTATCACCTTAGGAGGGAAAACTGTCTGAATTGATGTTATGGTAGTCCAAGGCCCCTTATATTTTAATCTGCTCCTTGGACGATATTATGTTTATGCCATGAAAGTTGTAGTTTCCACACTCTTTAGAGTGATGCATTTTCCCCATGATGGAAATATTGTGACCATTGATCAAATTTCCTTTGTTACACCTAATCAAGGTATGACTGCTAGCCATCAAATTTACCTGAATGTTCCACATGTTCTTTTGGTTCCTCCTCCAATTTCCATGCCTCTCGACTCTCGACATGATTCGTTAGTAAATCGATAGCTTATTTTCATCATCAGGAAGGTTTGGGGGCATGTCTCCAATATCTTAGACATCACATTGGAGTTAAGTCGTTAGCTTCTTATGCAGAGGGAAAAATTACCAACCTCTGGACATCATGTTGGGTAGGAACCGACCTTGAGCATGGTTTATTTATGGTTTCAATCTCGTGAAAAAATAAAACCGACTTGAGCATAGTTTATTTCTAGTTTTAAGCTCATTAAAATAAAACTGACATCAAGCGTAGTTCCCTTATAGTGTCAAACTCGTTAAAAAATGAAACAGGTCGTTATAAGCACAATTCCCTTTGTATGTCAAGCTCGTTAAAAAATAAAACATAATATTTCATTGTGTCAAGTCTCTTACCATACTCGATACTTGAACCTTCATTTCATATGCCTGTATCACTTGATCCTCTTTCTTCCTCCATCTCTAGTGGACCGTTTCCTGGTAGTAACCAAGAATTTAGTTGGATGATCAAAAGAGTAGGCAGACGAAACGAATCTTGTAGGCATGCATCCAACCTCTTTACATTTTGAGCATACTTTATTTTTAGTTTCAAACTCGCTAAACCATGAAACAACATACTTAGCATAGTTCATTCTCTGTTGCAAACTCATTAAAAATGAAGCACATACCCTGAGCATTCTTCCAACCAATCTTCGAGCTCGTTAAAAACAATAAGATGGCGTTGAGCTTACTTTTTATATTTTTCATGCTCTGGTTAAAACATGATAAGTGGTTTGATCTTAGTTTATTGGTTTTTCGTGCTCTGGATTCGAACATGAAAAATGTTCCAAGTGATTTTGATACCATAATCATGCTCATTAAAAACCAAGTAAAATAGTGTTGAGTATACTTTTATCACTTTTAGGGCTCATAAAAATTTTACAAAAAAGGAACTCCCCTGGAGTTGTATTTAAGCTCTTTTTAGACTTCCAAAATAGGAAAAGATTGTCAAGCGAACTTGTTTCTTTCACGCTTGTAAAAGTATTTGAAAGGTTGTGTTACAGTTGATTTTACCACACATGGTGGATCACACCTTTATGGTCTTCCCTGTCCCCTTGCAGACTCTTTAGACCCTATGGACCTTTTTTGTACCTTTGATGTTTCCAAGATCATCCCTAAAAACATGTATTATTTTCTATACGTGACTTTTAAACCTATTCTTGTGTATATACGCGGATTTGACCCTTAAACTCGTGTACATCGGGATGTGTGCAAAAGGCCAAATAGTTTTGGAGATTTTCTTGATGTGGATCCGAGTCACTTGTCTCTTGGCCTTCCATATGCCTTGAGATCGCTAAGATTTGACCTTCCATTACCCCATTGAAGCACTATATAAGGAACCCTTTGGATACATTAAAAGGGGAGGAATTGAAGAGCAAAAAAACTATAGTCCATTGTTGTCAGAGCTTATACTTGAGTCTGCATCCCTTTGTCCCTTGGAGCACTTTGTGTTCTTCCCAAGCTTGCCTTTGCTTGTGAGCTTGCTATTGAGAGATGGAGGATTGAAGTGGTGGAGGCCTAGGTGGAGGGCTCAGTTTCTTCGATTCGCAGACGTGTTGACAGAGGTTTTCACTATTGTAATCTCTGATTTATATTAATAGAAATATATTTTCCTGTCCAATAATGTGTATTTAAATGAGTATTGAATCGATGGATGCTTTTAAATGCTTATATGTTATTGATTATATATGCTAGAGTAGGTCTAACACAATTATATAGAATGCTTGTCTTGTTTGCTGAATGTTGAGAGAGCAAATTATCAATACAAGCAAGAGTGGAAAAGCTCAACAGGGATCTACATCAACTGTCTGGAATAAGGTATCTATCGAGATCGTTTAGTGTTAGATGTTTGGTTTCTCTTGCATAAAGGAAAGGATTGATTTCTGCGGTTACTCTATATCTTGTGGTACCCCAAGCCATAGGAAGTTTTCTCCGTAACATAATTCGCGAGCATACGGGGAGTTCTTAGTCATTTTCTTTGGGGGTCTTTATCGGCATTCAATGTTCTTGATTTGCTTTGATTTCTTTGTTTCTGAGTCGGGTTTGGGGGCATGTTTGTCTGGTAGTGTCTAATAGGAGTAAAGTTTGTCTTAGCTTGTCTGTTTTACCTTCTTTTTATCTCTTTTTCTTCCTATACGTGAGTTTTTGCTTCACAATCGCGTGTACATGCGGTTTTGACTTCGATATCTGCATATATACGCGGGTTTTCTGCACACAGTTGCGTATGCCCTAAGTTTTGATTTTTAGGGGAAGATTAAGTGTTTCTAGGTGAGTTTTGATGATTGCTGAGTCTTCTTGGATGCTTCTAGAATTTGTATACACCTTTGTTTCTGACCAGAGACGCTTTTTAGGTTGAATTTTTTAAGAATGTTCTTGTCATTGCATTTTCTATTTTTTTTGGGATTATTGCATTAGGTCTCTTTTACCTTGGTGCTTTTCTTGGGTGCTATTTGATAGTGCTTGTAGAGTCCGGGGATGGTAGAGTCATTCTTTTGCTTTATTATCTCATTTTAACTCAAAAAATTACAAAAATATTTGCTTCTTCGCATCATTATGCATCATTGCATCTTGCATTTTGCATGGTACTTGCACTAGGTTTGCTTGGAGAAATACTATTCAGATTTTCATATAGGAATGATTGCATTTTTCATTTGAAGGAGAATTTTTCATTTCACGTAGTAGCATACCCCATTTTTCATTTTACACAGTGCATTTGCATTGATTATTAGGTGTGCATTTTACTTCTTGTTGCGTCATCACACCATTAGTTGCACGATCATTACAGGCTTTTGAGTAATAAGCCAATTAAAATCAACACATAATAAAATGAATTACACTCTTTTCTTTTATAGGGTGCACCAACAAGATTAGGTTTTAGGGTCTTGGAATAGTTCATTGTGAGTAAATTCTCCAAGACCACTAAATCGAGAGGGTACTTCGCAGAGGTTATTCTACAGGTGTCCTGGCCAGGCTGGGGTCGGACAGCACAGTCGCTATATGCGTTGAAGTTGAGGGCCACAATAATTGGTTACAAACCTACACTTGTTGTGTATGGGAGTCTCAAGCCTCTCCTAGGCGAGACATACCTACTTCCTTTGGGAGCTCACGCATCCTACCCTTGCTTGCTTTTGATTTGGATTTACATTATATAGGTGTATGCTCTGTGCACACTAGTTTTCCTAGGGTTTGCGTAATTAAATGAGTCTTTTTCATTTTTTGAGTCATTGTGGATTCAAGTGCGACACTTGGCCGTTCTCGTTGTTTAGCAGGACTTCCACCTTCCACATCTCCTCTTCCTTTGGGAAAGAGAAATAGACAGTCTAGGCAGACTACTTCTCACATTGATTCACACATGATGGGAGATCACGAGGATGAGATTCCCGAGATGTCCTCTCCACCTCAAGAGGTTGGGGAGGAAGATCCTACTCCTATATATGATCCTTCACCTGATATACCTTCACATTTTGGATACGATCCATCATTCACAGGTCGTCGGTATTGGTTTCCGGGCGAAGAGACTCACCATGAACCCACAAGCACTAGTCATGTTAGTTATGGCATGTCTGATATCCCTGCACATGATCTGACACATCATGCTGAGTTAGAAATTGATCCTAGCACTACGCCTGGGGGCACTCCTATTCCTTTCCGTGCGAAGAGATTTGGGAGCACTAGTCACATTGCACCTTCCATCTCGGCGGTGGAAGCTACCTCACATGCTTGTCCTAGACCTAATGTTAGTAGTCATATATGGATACCAGAGCCAAGACGAGTGACCATAGGGAATACCACTTATATCCCTTCACATGTTCCTTCGTCCTCTATTCCTACTCCTTCGAATGCATTTTTGACAACCCTTCCTCCCCCGCATTCATGTGGTCCTTCAGTTCAGAATGTTGCTATTAGTCAGGTTTGTACTTCGACTGCTCGCACAGTAGTATCTCAGAGTCAAGTATCTCCCGTTGTATTAGGAGGTCATATTCCTATTTCTGGATCGTCTTACAGTCCATCGCAAGGAGTTCCCCATATCCCTACTTATGGAGCTTCTCATGGGATATCCCATGGGACATCTTATGGAGCTTCTCATGGAAAAGCCTATGGACCGCAGTATGGACAAAGCTATCAACCTTATGGGTACGGGTATCAACAACCCACTTACTCCTCTAATTATGGCTTTGTAGCACCGCATAGTCAAGGTACACCACATCATAATGCTTCCATGCCACCCTATACGGGTCAAACGGGAGGAGGATATTATGGCCAAGGTCATGGTATTTACAGTAGTCAGCCTTATATGAACCAAAACTATCAGGGAGCGTGGCATAGACCGGCTCAACCTAGGCTCCCTTTCCTCGCAACGTTAAATTTACCTGATTTATCGAGACTAATGAACGATCCTGTATCTCATGATCCGGCCTGGCCGGCTGTCCCTACTAAGCTTCCCTCGGACATTCCCAAATTTGAGGGCAAACCAGGTGTTGCAGCTGCAACTATTTTCCCAAATTTAAAAAAAAAATTGGACCCTCCTTTTTGATTTTATCTTGACTGGATTTATTTGGTTTCCTGAACTCTATTTTTCCTCTGTTACAAACTTGGATTTTCTTGAGTTTGAATTGAGGTCAACTATTTCGAAAGTTGGATGATCTAAATTTGCCTTTGTCTAGCCAAAGTTTTTTATTATGGATTTTGTTTATTTCTTAACATTTGCTCTCTCAATGATTTTGTTTTATCACTATTGGAGGTCACTTGAAGTTTGAGTCGAAACTTTTGTTCTCTATGCCGCCGCTGTTTCGGAGGTTAAACGAACTAATTTTATCGATGCCCAGTCGAGAGTCTTTTGAACACTTAACACTTTGTTTTTGCGATGATTTGATTTTACCGCTGTCGGAAGTCGTTTGAAGAAGGAATCGAGGCATTAGTCCTCTATGCCGCCGATCGACAGTCTTGTTGTTCGCCGATGCGCGTTATCTCTTTTGTTTTATTTTTTTCAAAATTTTATATTTTTGACTGTCGACGATTTTGCTTTATCGCTATCGGAATGATTTTTGTCTTTGATCGGAGGCCTTGTCCATTTCCTTACTGACACTGCAGAGATGCTTAGTTTTAAACTCGTCGATCCATAGTCCTTAGTTCTTCTGATCGCTGATGATTTTCTATTGTCGCGAAAGCCATAGTTAGTCTGTCTCCTGTCCTTGCGGCTGCGTAGTACACTATCTCTCCGACATTTAGTTGGTTTATCTACCGACGCATTATTAGTTAGTCCTCCGAGCCTCCGATCGTCGATGTTTTCAAATGGTCGCGGAGCCCATAGTTTGTCCATCGCCTGCTGTTGCGGCTCCTTAGTGAATTAATCGTCCGATGCTATAGTGGTTTCGACCACCGATTGAGGTTTTTCCCATCGTCTTTTTCACCAGAAGGTCTATATATTGCGGCGAGGTTTTTGTTTATTATTATCCTGGTTGAAAACTCGCGTTTTCTCTATCCTTGTCGAGTTGAACTGTACCAACATGCTTAGCTGTCGAGATTTCGTTCGTTTGGAGTGTTGTCGTGGAAGTTTTGGACCATCCCATCGACTACACAGCTTGCTTGCTAGGTAGGCCAGCCATGATTTCTCCTTCCTCTTGATTTTATTGGTCATTTTGGGAACTAGGGTCTTCCCCTGGTTAGGTTTTCCCGCCGTTGTGTAGTTATCCGTCTCGAATAAATTTTTATCCTTGTGGCATGAGGTATCAGTTAGTTGGACAGTTTTGGCGGTAGGGGTTTTGTGAACCTGGGTTTTGAGCCATTATGGTTTTTTCATTCTTGCATGAGAGATTAGGTAGTTGGTGCAGACAAGCATTACACTGTCTGCACCAACTATTTTGGGGTTGCTTATGGCCATATAGGGGGGGGAGTTTCAGTTTTCTTTTCGTCGTAGGCGTTTACCCTATTTTTATGGGACACCGAAGGGTTTGATTTTCGATCAGGTTGGGATTTCCGTGTTTTCAATCACTGGATAGTGCCTCATTTTTGAAGACTAGGCTCACTGATAGGGTGGTTCGTTTTTAGCTAGGAGTTAGAATGCAGTTCGGTTTAAATGATGCATTTTCTATTAGGGTCATGTTTAGTTGCAGACGGACTTAGAAGTTTTTTAGACCCAGCTTGCAGAAATTCCTTTTACCTGTTATTTTCTACTATGCATTAATATTCTGATAGTTTATTTGTTGAGAATGCATATGGAAGAGGTAAATGGTTTGATACGGTTTTTCTTCATTCTTAGAACACTAACTAAAAGCTCCAATGGTCTAAGAACATGTTTGGTTTATGACAGGGTAACTTCTTCAAAGGAGATATGTCTAAAAGACAAAAGAAGAAGGCTCCTGTTGCTGAGGGAGAACCAGATGTGGAAATCATTACCAAGTTGGAATACATCTACAAATATACCAGAGCTACCACCAGGGTAGAGCCAGATTACAAATGGGGTGAGATATATCGGATGATTTCAAATCAGGATGTGCCTGATGTAGGATTCGAAGAGCTGACCATATATGCCAACATCGAGAAATCGGCTCTTATGAAAGTAGCCACGAGACCTGAGTTGTTCCCATGCTCAGAGGTGATCAGTTGGATTCTGCCTAGGGCAGATGTGACCACGATGATCTTAGAAAATACTTCCAAACAGGGCTATGCTACATATAGTCCTGCTTATGTCTCACTGGCATATCACCTACCTCCTGCTCAAGTATACTTAACTGAAAGTTGGTTGAAAGAGATAGATTTGGACCTAGTTGAAACAGTTAAGAGAATGATGATACCAGGGAAGAACTTTCGAACCAGGCCATCAAGAGAATATGATACAACCACTCTCCGGACTCCTTATAGGTTTATAGCACTGATGTTGAATAGAGTTTTTGGAAGAGCTCATGGTAAAAGTTTCAAATTGCTATGGATACCCATTATTTTCTATGTGGCCACTCAGGGGACTATATTCAATTGGGCAAACATAGTGTCCAATAGCCTGTCAGCATGCATATCTTCAGCTTTGGGAGGGGTGTCACAGAAGAAGTCAAAGTTCTATATGAGCTCTATCTTAGTGGAATGTATATTATGTACCCAGTCATTTCCAGCCTTGAGGTGTAACTGGGATAGGGACAGAACCCCTGTATACTTTCCATACAAACTATTTTGGGCACACAAATTTTATAGCCACTACAAAGAGATATGTGAAAATTTCATTATGCTTTGTACACTTTAATTTTCTTGACAGAATGCAACTGCATGTTCGAAGAGGCATTCAAAGTCATTGAAGAACATGGGAGTTACTATTTGACTGAAGAGGGAATGTACATCAAAATGTATGGTGGCTCTAGGGCACCTTCTCTACTCCCTAAGTATGCCATTGATTATGTGATACATAAAGAAGCAGTTAGGCAGGTATATTTTGATGGTGTAGGAAGCTTCTTGTTTGAACATAAGAAGGCACCTTATCCTGCCATACCTTTCTGGTTAGGGAGTTATAAGTTTACAAAGGTCAAACAAACTGCAGAATTCGTAGAGGAGATGGAGCACTTTCATTTTGGGGAGATGAACTTCCACAGGAATGACTCCCAAAATAAGGTTGCAGAGCATTGCAAAGAGGCAAATGTTCATTAAGAATACACAAATTTCTGGGAAAAGGATGAAGAAATCTTCAGAAATGCAAAGAATATGACTGCATTGAAGAGGAGTTTTAAACATAAAATCACCATTGTGGGCGGTAAGGGAAAAACCGCACAGAAGAAAGCTAAAGAAGAAGAAGCCAAAAAGAGGGAAGAGGATGCTAGGAGGCTAGCACAAGGGGCAGAGAGTTGGCTAAAGAATGAAGAAGAAGAAAGAAAGAGAGCTGTAGAGGAAGCAACAAAGAGGGAAGAGGAGGAAAGAAAGAAGAAGGAAGATGCAGAGATAAAGAAAAAACAAGAAGAAAGTGAGGGTCAGAGGTTAACAGGATCGCAAACATACCAGTAAACTACTGAACAAATGGATACACAAGGGGCACCTGATCATATAGATCAAGGGCATGGACAGGATAATCCTAATCTTCAGGATCCTGCTGCAACTTCTGGCAGGACTCAAGAACAAGTTGTTTTTTCTGGATTAAATTTGCTACCTTTTATGCAGAAAGAAGGAGAACAGGTCCTTGATTTCAGCACCATCTTTTATGACAAGGAGAAGAAGAGGATTGTCAAAAGAACCGAGAAAAAGGTTGGAATAGGAGGACAATCAGGTAAGATGATTACTGATAAAACTTTGGTGTTTGGGACAGATGCAGATCCGAGATTAACAACAAGAGTTGGAGTGGTGTTAACCCAAGCCACTGAAGATAATATAGATAGACTGATGACGGCTCTGGAGCAATAAAAAAAGAACGCAGCTCGGTTAAAAGAAACATTGAAGAAAGAGAGAGATGAAGGTTATAAGCTGAAGAGGAAATTTGAGGACATGAAGGATGAAGTAAGGACTTCAAAGGCAGAACTTCAGAATCTATAGGAAAACAAGATGACCTTAGAAGTTTCCGTGGAGAGAACAAAAAAATATGCTCAGAACAACTTAGCAGAATTACAGAGGCTACAACTAGAGTATCAGGTGTTGAAGACAGAGAAAAATGACCTCAAAGTATCATATGAAACTCTGAGTGTAGAAAAAGACCAACTACAAAGCAAAATTGTTGAGTTGGAGGCATAGAAGGCCACCATAGAAGAAAGAGAAAAGCAATGTCAAGTGCAGGCAGCAAGTTTTGAGGGACATATTGCTTCATTGACAGCATCACTGGAAGATGCCAGTGAACATAAGACAGATGTCCAACCTTTGAAGGAGCATGTCCTAGCTCAACGAAGAAGAATTCACCAACTGCAAATGTGTATTAAAGAAGAAAGATGTAAAATCTTTCAGATAGATAACAGGTTGTAAGAAATATTGGACACCACTTCATATTTTGTAGATAGATCTCATGATATTTTGGAGGTCCTAGATGGAAGGATAGTGTGGATAGAAATCAATGAAGAAACCCCTGCAAAGCTGCCAACTAAAGATCAACATATCTTAAAGTAGGATTACGACTTATTAAAGTTTGCAATAAATACTGCGGAGGAATTCAAGAAGACTGTGAAGAAAACGAGAGGAGCCTGTGCTGAATACTACAGAAGGGTGCTGGTCACATACAACTTATGCCAAGTTGTTGCAGAACAAAGACTGGATGCAATGCCAGAACATGAGCTGTTCATAGAACAACTACAGAGCAGGCACCAGGAAGATGAGCAGGAGATCCAACAAGTCAAGGATCTAGATGAACAGATCCTGAAGAATGCAGTAGCTCATGCAGCAGTCAGCATCCATTTACTTGAAGATCAGCTACGCTTGAGTCCATCAAGAATAGAAGTAGTTAAGAATCAGGCTGCTAAGTGTGAAATAAACATCCGTTTTCTTGAACCATCAGATTTGAAGGCATAGCAGAAGAGGGCCAGGCGTGGAAAAAGTTCATTAATGATCAAGTGGGGCTCTCTTCATAAAAGTGTTCTATTAATTTGTTTTAAATGTAATATATTGTATAATTTATGAGCACTCACTACAAGACAAAGTTTGGGGATTGAAACGTTGGGGAAGCCCAAGAGTCATTTGGGGGCAGCCCAAAGGTTTTGCCTTTTTTGTATAAATATAGGAGAGTTAGATGTAGAGCAAGACTTTTTCCCATATAGATTTGTGAGAGTATGTTGTAAAAAGAACTATTTCCTTTTGCAATAAAGAATTACAAGTTTCCTGTTGGAGAAAGCTTGGTGGAATGTTTCAAATGTTGTGCTATGGATATGTTGAATGTGAACTATTTCGTTTTCAGCATGTGTCCATTAACTGTGAGATTGTTCTAACTCTTTGAACCTATGTTCTTGTTATGAATGCTCTCTAGTTTATTCTATGAAATTTCCACTGTGAGTAATGAAGGCTTTTCATAAACAATAAGCTATCTTGTTGTTCATATATCTATTAATGTTCATGTGTTTTGAAATAAGTAAGAACTATCTGTGATTTTTCTTAATGCATGTGCAGAAATACATTACTCATTGATAAATGATAATCTTGCTCCCTAGGGATAGGTTAGATAGTTAGTTTTAGTTTCTTGCTGTGTGTGATTTAGATGCGAGAGAGTTAAGACGAGAGGTAAAAACTTGCACATCACATTATGACTGCTCCTCGTTATCTCTATCAATCTGCATTTTTAAATAGGCACTTGCACATCATACTTAAACACAAAATACTAAAAATACACACGATGTATCGGGTTGTAACCGGTAAAACCTTTAATTTGTTACTTGACCTATGGTAGCCGGACCGTAAACCGGACGGATTCCCCATACCAAACAATAACGAGCTAGTTGGGAACGTTTATTGGGGAGAATCCCTAACTATTGTTACCAGCGATTTTCCAGGCCTCAACACCAGGAGAAGATCCTAGTGAACATGTCACTACCTTTCACCTTTGGTGCTCTTCCAACTCCTTACATGATGATTCGATCCGTCTAAGGCTATTTCAACGCACCCTCACAGGGCCTGCGATGAAATGGTATATAGAGTTACCGAGGGGGGCATTCGTTTTATTCGATGACCTTGCTATGAATTTCCTCAATCATTTCCAGCTACCAGTGCGTTATGATGTTGGTACGGAGCTCTTGTCAACATTTCGGTAGGACAAGGCCACACATATCTCGGACCATATCCAAGAGTGGCGTAGATGGAAGAGGTTGATTAAAGCTTTCATACCACCGAAGTTTCTCCTTGAGTGGTTCCTTAAATCGTTGCTACATTACATCGTGAAGGATGTTTCTACATCTGGAGTTCAGAACGAGGAACAAGCAATTTTTAGGGCACAGGAATTGGATTTGATTTATGTTCAATCTGGGCTATTATATGAGATCATACCTAATGCTCTGCGTTCTAGTTTCGATCCCAAGATCAAACCTAGACCACATGCTGATGGCATTGTGGGTTGTACGAGTACCAAACTTGCGGATTCGGTTGTGAAACAAGTGAGTCAATTGTCTGTCAATCAGTTTGCTTTGGGACAAGCCACGGCTTCGTCTCAACCCACCCAAACGATGAGTGTACTTTCTGTGCAATCATCGGACCAGAAGGGCAACCAACAGCCTGGAAGGAATAAGAAAAAGGGTAAAAACAATCGTAAGGGTGGGAACTAGAACGAAAATGCCAATTTTAATGACAAGAATGACCGTAATGATGGGGGGACAAGCAATCTAAACGTAAGGTTAAGTTTCCTTGCAAGTTGTGTAAGGATGACCACCTCACTCACTTGTATCCTCGTATGGAAGAAGCCTCGAGGTTCATAGCACAGGGCCCAGCTGTGCTGACCAATCCTTTACCCCATAATCAAAATATGAACTCGAGGACCCATGATCATATTTCTACGTTGGGTGGAGATCAAAATACGCTGGAAACCAGCACTGGTCATGGGTGCATCAACATGGTGCATGCCACTAAGGTTGTGACTCGTGCAAAAGACTATGGTTCATCACAACTAGACCTTAGGAAGGAACCTCCTCCTACCGAGAGCCCTTTGCGTATTGAAAACCATATGGATAAACCTGAGATTGCACCTCGCATTCCTAAGGGAGTCCTTAAACGTTCGGGGCACAATCCTAATGCCTGAGCTATCCAGAACTACTTTGTTGTAGAGTATTTGGGCCAAACTCCTTGTGCGATGTCTGCACTTGAAGTTCTTCAAAGTTGTTTTTCGCAAAGAAAAGCTTTGCTTTCTGCCCTTGGCGTGAATGATGATAACTCTTCTTCCGTCATCAAATTTGAAACCACGGGACTACAACCTCGCTTGCCTTACTACGTGTCTCTCTTAATTCATGTAGAATGTCTTAACATGACCATCAAACGCACTGTGATTGACGAAGGTGCTGCTACTTCCGTGATGTCTTTGTTGTGTTGGAAGGGTTTGGGTTCTCCTGAGTTGTCTAAATCTGATACCATGTTGACTGCCTTTGATGGTAGATCGTTTCGGCCGTACGGAATTCTTCCTTCTCTTAAGGTTCATTTGGGAGGGAAGACCGTCGTGGTCGAGGTCGAGATGGTTGATGCGCCCCTTGATTACAATCTTTTATTTGGTCGAAATTGGATGTATAGTATGAAAGCCGTAGCCTCTTCTCTATTTCGAGTTGTATGCTTTCCATTTAATGGGAAGATTGTTACAATTGATCAGACATCATTCAAAAATCCAAGTGTTAGTGCATCGTCGAGAGCTTCTATCCCGATTATCGACCACTCTCAGTCGACAACTGGAAGTGTGGGTGTAGGTATGTATCCATCCCTTATGGGGACATTTAGTTGTCCTGCACCCATCCTTATGATTGGATCTAGTTTCGATGGGGCTTCATCTTCATTGAATTCGGTGTCTTTTCGCACTTCCAATATGGAAGATCCTTGGATTCTTCCTACACTGAGTCTTTCGAACGGACCTATCGAAATGAACGTGCCATTTTCTGCAGCAATGATTGCATATCAAGCAAATCTTGATTGTGTTGCATAGCCTAGTCCTTCCTCTTCGTGGACGGAAGAGGAGGACCCATATGTGCTGCCTGCATGGGAATTTGAGTCCTCTCATGCACATGACTGCCTTGACAGTGTTTTTCTGTCAGATGAAGATATTATTGAGGCCATGTATGGAGATGAGCCACCTTGGGAAGAGTTACATCCTAGATCTTATTTTCTTCTTGAGCTTGATCGTTTGGAGCATGAGGACTTTAGGGAGATTCTTAGCGAGAATATTGGTAGTCTCGTGGTTCCATTAAGCTCTCCTGGTTAGATGGCTGATGGGAACATGGTGAATATATCACCTATGATTCCTATCAATATCTCTCGCGATCCTGGAAAGATTGAGAATGTCTATATTTGGACAGAATGTTCCCATGCTGAGATTCTGGAGTATACCAAGCTGTTTAAAGAGTTTCATGATATCTTTGCTTGGTCATACGAGGAAATGCCAGGTATTGACCCTCATGATTGTCGAACATGAAATTAAGACCTATCCTAATGTGAAGCCTATTCGACAACGTTTATGTGCGGTGAATCCTAGAAAAGCACCCGCGATTAAGGCTGAGATAGAAAAGTTGTTGAAAGCCTGCTTTGTCTATCCCATTCCCTTGATGGAGTGGGTTTCAAACCCCGTTCCGGTTGATGAGAAACAGGGAGCGATCCGTATATGTACTGATTTCCATGATTTGAATCGTGCATGTCCTAAGGATAATTTTCCCACACCATTTATTGATCAGATTTTGGATGAGTGTGTGGAAAGCGAGGTATTTTCCTTCATGGATGCCTTTTTCGGATATAATCAGATCCAAATTAAACCCGAGGATCAATACAAAACTGCATTTATTTGTCCTTGGGGTACTTTTGCATATCGAAAGATGCCTTTCGGTCTTAAAAACGCCAAAGCCACATTTCAACAGCCTATGACCTTGATTTTTCATGATCTCAAATCGATTATTGAAGTCTTTTTGGATGACCTTGCTGCTCATTCTCAGCTGAGAGTGCGTCATCCATACCATTTGAGATTAGTATTCGAAAGATGTCGTCACTACCAGGTTAGGTTAAATCCTCATAAGTGCATCTTTTGCGTGAAGTTTGGTCGCTTGCTAGGATTCATTGTTTCCAAGGAGGGTACAAGAGTCGATTCCTTAAAGGATGAGGCAATACTTAAATTGTCTCCCTTGACAAATATTAGACATCTTCAATGTTTGCAAGGCATGGAAAACTTCTTACGGAGATTCGTGGTTAACTTTTCCAATTTGACTAAAGGCTTTATGTGTCTTTTAAATAAGGACACTACCTTTTGCTGGGATGAGCGAGCCCAGGAGTCCTTTGATGCTCTTAAGTGAGCCTTAGCATCGACCCCCGTATTTAGTCCACCTGACTATAGCCATGAATTTTTTATTTATGTGGTCGCGTCCATGGAGACGATTGGTATGGTTTTGGTTCAGGAGGATGAGGAGATCCATGAGCATGTCATATATTATTTGAGCTGGAACCTTATAGAGGCAAAAATATGTTATTCCCATGTGGAGAAACTTGCCTTAGCTGCCGTTCATGCGGTTCAGAGATTGAGACACTACATTCTCCTTCACCAGACCTTGGTGGTAGCCCATATCAATCCATTTCAGTTGGTCCTCACTAGAAGGATGATCGAGGGAAAGTATAATAAATGGATTGTTATTTTGCAAGAATTCGATCTCGAATTTGTTTCGGTGAAATCGAATAAATCGTTAATTTTTGCGGAGCTCATTTCTGATTTCCCAAGTGAGGAGGAGGATGAAGTTTATGAGGATACATTTGTCGATGAGCATATCTTCCTTATCTCAACTTTGGATCCATGGTATGGGGATATTATTGTATATTTACAAACATTGAAGGTCCCTACTCACCTTTCACGGGATGAGCGATGACGATTACGTCATGTATCTAAGGACTACCTTATAGTGGATAACACTTTGTACCGCCGTGGGGTAGATTCCATTTTACGTTGTTGTTTAACCCATGAAGAGGCTGAGGTTGTGCTGAATGATTTCCACGGAGGGGCGTGTGGTGGTCATTTATTTGGGCTTTCTACAGCCCAAAAGATATTGAGAGTGGGATATTTTTGGCCGTCGATCTTTAAAGATTGTGTTAATGTGGTCAAGAAGTGTCACCCTTACCAGGTGTTTGCACGTAATATACACTCACATCCTGCCCCGTTACATCCGATTATCACTGCCAGTCCCTTCACTAAGTGGGGGCTTAACTTCATGGATTGCAACCCAGCTGGTGGGTATCATCGTATTATAGTGGCTGTTGATTACTTCACGAAATGGGCTGAGGCTATGCTCACGATTAAATCCGACGGTGAGACAGCCGCACATTTCGTATTCAACTGAATTATTACTCGGTTCGGTATTTCGAAAGAGCTTGTCACTGACCATGGTAGGGACTTTCAGAATCGAATGATGGAAGAGTTGGCCTCGAATGGACAGGAGCACTCTTCTTCTTATTACCCTCAGGTGAATGGACATGTTGAAGCAGTGAACAAATCACTTAAGTCCATTCTCCAACGAACCATCGCACAAAGCAAAACGAATTGGCATATCATGTTATAACCTGCTTTGTGGGCTTATAGGACCGCGGTTAAGATTTCCACCGGTTTTTCTCCATATCAGCTCGTACATGGAGTGGAGTTTGTATTGCCGGTTGAATGCGAAATCTCTTCATTGAAACTAGCTATAGATCTTTTACCATACACTTCCGCATTGGAAGAACGTTTGGTCCACTTAGAGTAGCTTGATGAGCAGCACTGAGATGTTTTAGTGGCTCTAGAGGTAAATAAGCGTTGTGTTAAGGTCCAATATGATAAGTCTGTCCGTCCGAGGAGGTTTAGTGAAGGAGATTTGGTCCTGTTGTGGGACCAAGCTAAAGATCCCTTAGGGGCAGGGAAGTTTGATCCCATGTGGCATGGTCCTTACGTGGTCAAACGTGTGTTAGAGAAGGGTGCCTATGAGCTTGCGAATTATGAAGGGACAGCCTTGGCGAAGCCTAGAAATGGGATCTATCTTAAAAAATACTATGCATGATCTTCAACCAGGGCTGATTATTGTATTTTATTGTACAATTTTTGCATAGTTAGGTTTTTCTTATGGTGATCGGGTTTGTTGATTAGCATTCGTTTCTTATGGCAGATGTCCATGGAGTATTTCGCTTTCATAGGATTCGTTGATGGTGCTAGCCACCACACTCAACACTCAGCCTCTGCTGCTTGGGTGATTTATACTCCTACGGGTCAGGTATTGTCGTTAGGAGGTGTATGTTTACGGTCTTCTTCGAACAATGTTGTTGAGTATAGTGCCGTTATCGAGCTATTATGTGATGCCATTTCACATGGTGTTCTCTCTCTTGAGGTACGTCTTGATTCGCAGTTAGTAGTGTCACAAATTAATGGCTTGTATCGTATTAGGGATCCGACATTATTACGAAGATTCTTACGTGTGAGATTGTTAGAACGACAATTTGACAACATAACATACATACATGTTTCACGAATTTATAATCAAGTTGCTGACTNAGGTATCCGACATTATTACGAAGATTCTTACGTGTGAGATTGTTAGAACGACAATTTGACAACATAACATACATACATGTTTCACGAATTTATAATCAAGTTGCTGACTCATATGCTAACTATGTGTTAGATTGGCATTTGTTTCATAGACCATAAGCACATCACAAACATTCATTTTTGCACACATGTAAATAAATAAAATCGATCATCATAAAAAAAAAATTCCATTAAACATCCAAAATGTGACGTCATAATACATAAGTGTCATAATAACAAAAATGGGGCTTTCGAGCCACCAAAATATAATACACGGTGGTACAAAAATGAATCACTCTAAGGTCTCTAAGCCTATCGAGGAGGAGGGGGGTTCTGATCGTGGTAGCACACCACAACTCTAGCTAGTCATCAGAATAACCAAACCCATGCTCATGGTACTCCAACCACCTGACACTGCATGGCCTCAGGCAAGTCCTTGACTTGCGCCTTGGGTACCCGGTGTGTTAGTCGTTTGTGTGGATGCTTTGGAGCATCTGCTCCGCATCCACACCCATGATATCATCTCCTCTTCCCCTCCGTCTACGACGAGGGAAGCCGTCAGGCCGTCGTGGTCCAACATCTGCATACATATGACAGAGTGTCACTATGGGTCGTCACACCAAAAAACATGTTTTTGAGTCTATATATAAAAAAAAAACAAAAAAAAAATTTAATAATTCAAAAAATTTAAAAAGAGGGTTTGGGATTCGTTACCAATGTCACCATATGTTCCTCCTGGTGGTAGGGGCATGTAGGGATCTCCCCGAAAATATATCCTCGCATAGGGGTAATCATCGATGGCAACTATCTGCCGCCACCACCATGGAAAGAAATCAGCTGGGTAGGGGTCAGACACCCTACCTCCGTCTAGTTTGCGCATAGCATCTGCCCAACATCGTTGGGCCAGATCTCGAACCCAGTGAGGAGGAACATCAACTCTAGGGCTTAGCCCCAGAACACGCTCAAAGAAGAATGTGCGCAGTATAGTGCCGAAACCGAAGTTTTGTACCCTGCCCATCTTGCAGTGATTGAGTTGTTGCTTCATGTTACTCAACAACGTAGTGCTCCAATCGTAAACTGTGGGTCTCATGCACTCCACTGCATAGAACATCAATGGTCCCAAGGCCTGGTGGAGTGATGCTAGACCAGCTATCCTGCCGAGTGCCAGTAGTATGGCCTTCAGGCATAGTACCTGGATGGAGTTTGTAGGGATCTGACTCCCAACCTTTTCTGTGTCCAGAAAATAGTATATTGCAATATACTCATAAATGGTGAGGCCACCTCTAGGCCTGCAAGAGCGTAGGTTCACTGCCTCTCCTCATTGGGGCAATCCTGTAATGAAGTATATGTCCTCCACCTTTATAGTGAGGGACATCCCGTCGATAAGGAAAGACTCTGAGTCTGGATCCCAGTAGTCTACTAGCATCTGAAGTAGTCTTGGTTTGTCCCTCAAGCTGCCAAGACACCAAAACTTGTATAGCCCACATGCACGTAGAGCTTTTTGAGCCATTAAATCACCCCGAACAGCCTCTTCTACGTCTCCATGTTCCCTTTTCCCTCCATTATAGAACCATCTTGCACATTAAAAATAATTTTTGGTCATTATTTAACCTAAAATACCATGTGCGTGGCCGCATACGTGACTGTTTGCAAAACAGCCGTGTATGTATGTGGGTTTGGGTGGTTTTTCCGCGTATAGCAAGCCCTATACGTGGAAAAAGCCCCGATTTCCATGTGGGCTGAGAAGACTAATCTAAACTGGCCTAAAAGTAAAAATTTGACCATGGAAATTGAAAAAAATTACATGAAAATGGAAGAGGAGGACATGAGAAGTTACCTCGAATAAACGGTGTCAAATTTCGCTGGACAAAGCTCCCAGAATTCGCGATTGAAGTTCTAAGCTCAAATGGGTAAAAATTTCAAATGATAATTAATTTTTGAATTTTTTACTATTTATAGAAAAATTTTGAAAATTTTTACCCCCTTTCTATAGTTTTGGACCGTTTCGGACTAATCTGATGATGTAGGAGTCTGTTTTGAGCGTCGTTTCGACCATTATTTTGATCCATTCATGCCGCTCTCAAGTATTATGTTTAAATTGGCATATAGGTTAGATTTCACATCCGTGTGCATTTTGCATGACCTTATGACCATTTCATTATAACATTAGGTATGAACCCATTCTCTCTTGTCACAGAACCTTCTTGTTGTTTTAGAAGTGACATGATGTGAATGGTAGAGCTTGACCATACATGGGTGCCCTAGCTAGCTCCTTTGTTGCATTTGGTGCCCATGCCAACATTTTTCCCTTTAGGGTGTGGGAGTGCTTTGTATAGTATCGCCATGTCTTTGCGCAAGAGCTTCATACTCCTCTTGATCTTTTTTGCTGGCCTTTGCCCCAGGACTCCCTTATGTCAAGTTGTAATTGCATTATCATGAGTTTTACATGCCTCATTGAGCCTTATGCTGACTGTCCTGACTTTGATTATCAACCATATAGCCCGAGCTTGTCTCATGTCTAGCCACATAGAGCCATTATATATATCCTTTGTAGCTTGATTCCCCATTTTTACCGGGAGGGGACTTTCCCCTAAGTGTTGTTATCCTACACATGTATCCTTGCATTGAGCATAGGTATGTTTCGCTGCTTGGAACTAGCTTGTTTGCCCATTGACACTCATCTCCTCCTAGTCTGTAACTATAAAGCACTTTGATTCTTTTTCAAGCTTTTCAAAATATTTGAAAAAGTCCAAAAAAAGAAATCAAAAAACAAAAAAGCAGGACAAGAAAAGATGTTATCTTTGGCAGTAGTCGAGTCGTGCTGCCTTTGAATAGATCACTGTATATCACATCTGTTGGTTGGGTTAATAGTTTGACTTTAGGAGTTGTACTCATTTCTCTGAGTTTATCTCCATCGACTGGTTAAGCTTCTAGTCCCTATGGAGCCTCTGTCGATGCCTCCTGTGTCGCAGAGATGTCCCAGTTTTGTATATCAAGTCTATGTTGCCTACATTCAGTCACCATTCACCTTTATGCTCTTGTTCGAAGGAAGTTGAAACCTGAGTCGACCATTCCTCAGTTCTCTTGACTTTGCATGTCGGCCATTCCTGGTACTGATACTGGTTCGTGCACTTTATGATTGAGTCCTTCCACATTATACAACCTTGCTGAGTACCTCGTGTTGGATGATGAGGGATGCATTAATGCCCTCCTTCCAGCGGATTTCATCCCTCCGAATTCAAATCATTTATTTTTGGATAGGAATCTAGAGTCATTTTTGAGTGCCTTGAGACTTGCAGTCATCAATGGCAGGTTCTCTCGCCATCGACAGTTTTGGGAATACATCAATGTCCCCTGATCGATGGATCCTTTCGAGTGTTTGACCTCAACACCTTTATTCACACTTGTTACTTTGCACTCTAGTACCTTGATTCCCATTTTCATTATCGGTGGGTGATCTCGCGTATGTTAACGGTATACATCAATGACCGGTAATCAGATGATGGACTACTATGTTCGACCTCGACACTTCTATTCATATAGTAGGACATTTACTCATAGCGGATTGTGTAGAAAACCTTCCAGATTGGTGGTATTTCATATATGCTACCTCCTTGATCGTGCCAGTGTTCATGAGATTTCATCTCTCGTGACTTGATTCCAGTATATGTTAGATGTTTCCAGCCATTATGGAGATCTTGATCCATTATATATCTTCAACTTTAATGGAGATCATGATCCTTTGTATATCCTCATCATGGAGATTTTGATATATATATATTGTACATGGGGATGACCACACATGTCATATTTTGTATCATGCCTATTCATGGCCATTGTACTCTTATATATTCGGGATTGCTATGTCTACTTGCAGTTATGTGGAGAGTTTCATTATTGTATTGTACTGTTGGATGGCTGGTTCTTCCACCTGGTTCTTCATCACTCCACTTTTGGGATGGACTTATAATGTATTTCGACCATCGTATGACGCCTCTGATCTCACACATTAGGGGGCATTTGTTACAGCTGATTTTACCACACATGGTGGATCACACCTTTATGGTCTTCCTTGTCCCTCTGCAGACTCTTTAGACCCCATGGAACAATTTTGTACCTTTGATGTTTCCAAGATCATCCCTAAAAACATGTATTATTTTCTATACACAACTTTTAAACCTATTCTCGCGTATATACGCGGATTTGACCCTTAAACCCGCGTACATCGAGATGTGTGCAAAAGGCCAAATAGTTTTGGAGTTTTCCTTGATGTGGATCCAAGTCACTTGTCTCTTGGCCTTCCATATGCCTTGAGATCGATCGGATTTGACCTTCCATTACCCCATTGAAGCACTATATAAGGAAGCCTTTGGATACATTGAAAGGGGAGGAATTGAAGAGCAAAAAAACTATAGTCCATTGTTGCCAGAGCTTATACTTGAGTCTGAATCCCTTTGTCCCTTGGAGCACTGTGTGTTCTTCCCAAGCTTGCCTTTTCTTGTGAGCTTGTTATCTAGAGATGGAGGATTGAAGTGGTGGAGGCCCAGGTGGAGGACTCAGTTTCTTCGATTCGCAGATGCGCTAACAGAGGTTGTCACTATTGTAATCTCTAATTTATATTAATAGAAATATCTTTTCCTATCCAATAATGTGTATTTAAATGAGTATTGAATCCACGGATGCTTTTAAATGCTTATATGTTATTGATTATATATGCTAGAGTAGGTCCAACACAATTATATAGAATGCTTGTCTTGTTTGTTGAATGTTGAGAGAGCAAATTATCAATATAAGAAAGAGTGGAAAAGCTCAACGAGGATCTACATTAACCGTCCAGAATAAGGTATGTATTGAGATCCTTTAATGTTAGATGTTTGGTTTCTCTTGCATATAGGAAAGGATTGATTTATGCGGTTACTCTGTCTGTTGTGGTACCCCAAGCCATAGGAAGTTTTCTCCGTAACACGTTGTCGGTGATAGTTTACCCCTCTTTCAGAACATTTAGACTAATTATGAAAAATGAATAATATAGTAAACATTTGACTAGTAGAGTTCTCCTAGATATTATTTTATACTTTTTCAGAATTAGGGGACTAAATTTACGAAAAAAGTCATCTTGGAGTCTTCGTTAGACTTTTTAGACTCTCCAAACATGAAAAACTACCGAGTTTTCTTTCCTCGAACTCGTAAAATTACACAATGAAATGATTTTTTGTTAATGAACCCCTCCTTTCTTATGTTTGTAAAACATGTGAGATTGGACTCATCCATGATGAGATAATCGGGCATTTGTTACCCTCTTCTAGCTCGTTAAAAAGCAAAGAGGCACTCATCCATCATGATGGGGAAATTAAGGGAATCGAAAGATATATTTAATCTGTATTAATGGCAGCTTAAAGTCAGCCTTGAACATGGAACCTGTCTGTATCTTATTCAATCAGTTGGGTAATCAACTTGTCCTCGAATGATACCAATTCCATGAGTAATCTTACTCCTTTGGGTCATCTGAAGAATACCTCATTTGTTGTAGTATGTCTTAGTCTCTGTCTCGTTAAGTCAATGTTTCCAATTGACTTGTCATGTCATTATATGTTCAAGGGAATTCTTCAGCTGGAATCAACCTTTTCATTCATAAATCCTTCTATTCTGTCGTTTGTCTCTGGAATAGTCTCTCGTGTTCACCATTACACCTTTGTGTTAGTTCACACTCTTTTGATCTACCAACTTACATCACTTTCTTGTGTCGGTTTCATGTCGATGGTGTGGGATACATTATGGTCCTCCTTCAATGAGTCTATTCCTATCAACATCATCACATCATACATGGATTAGACTTAGAAACTATTCAGTACCTTGGATCCTGCATTCCTCAATGGCAGGTTTCCTCGCTTTCAATAATAGGTTTACATCATTGATCTCTGATCGAATGATTCCATGAATTTTCAACTCCAACTCATTTATTCACATTCATCAGAATGTACTAGGATACGTTGGGGACCATTATCATCATCGGTGATTTCCCTCGCGCTTGTTAATAGTTTACATTATTGACCAGTAATCAAGTGGTTTCTATAACCATGTTTGACTTCGACTCCTTTAATCACATGGTTAGAATCATATCATTTTTTGGGTATGGGTTGAAGACCCTGGGGATCATGTATTTTACCTAGGTTGCAATGGATATTATCCTCATTATTATATTATCACACATATCTACTTTGTATTGGTCATGGTTGTGTTATTATTTCATCTTGATCTACTTTGTATTTCCATAGCCATAATTTGTCCACAGTTATTTCAAGTATAGATCCACATTGTATGTTGGTGTTTGTATCCTTGTTCAGTACTTTCATGGATCTACAGTTTATTGGTTGACAACCATGTCGTGAGTCATTGGGATAATAAGTTATTGTACTGTAAGAAAATCCTTGTTTGTTGTTGATAGGTTTCCAACCAATGGTTCCTTGCCTCAATCCTTTATCCATCAAAGTATTTCACCTATCCCATTACTCTAGCTTCATTCTTTGGGGGCAATCTGTAACATGATATTTTTCGTCCTCGCCATGATTATGAACCTTATACACATTTTACTTTCCTTGATCCTTGAAGTACTTAACTCTTTGTAAGATGAGCTATGAGATTTTTTCCCTTTGAAAAAACCCTGTTTTGAGAGGGTGATTCCCTTTTCTCTCTAACAAGGTGCATCACCCCTCATTTACGCACTTTTCATCGCTATAGTGTGCGTCGTCGACTCACTTTTCTTGTGTATAGGGTGCGTTGATTCCTGTACAAAGGGAAAAAAGAGAAGTTTCGATAAGTATCTTGAAGGAGACCCTCATGGAGGCTTATCCCTTCCATTTAGGGAGGATCTCACTCATCTCCCAACTTAGTAGGATCCCACCTCATCCTTCTCCCTTAATCATATCCTCTCTTCCTCATCTCTTTTGGCCTATAAATGAGATCTCACCTTCATGGGATAATTGAGAGGGAGAGAAACCAAATTCCAGATAAATTAGGCCAGAGATCTTATCTTTGATAGTTTTTTTATTGAGGTAAGCCTATGTAATTCAAAGGAATATTCAACACCAAGGATCTATATGGTTGCAATTCTTTCCTCTTTGATATTAATACATTAATGTCTTCATTTCCCATAAACGAGGTGTAATTTCATTTACAACAGTTCTCCTTGGTCAATTTATTAGATCTATCATATTATCTTGTGTTTCCACTTGTTTCTTATTTCCTTTGAAACTTTTGCAGGTTATCTCTTCATTAGTAGGATTGCAAAAGCTTCAAGCCAACAAGGAAAACCTTCGGAAAGAGGTACAAATTCTTTACATTCAATTAATTTGATAAATCTAAGGAAAGGTTTACATTTATGCTTTCTTTTGTTCTAGATCCAAACCATTTAGACTAGAGAGATTTGTCTTTGTCCGCATTGATGAATTGTATTGAAACAACCGTCTACCTTGTACTTTATTATGTAAAACCATTTGCATCCAATGGGTTATACAATGGAAGGACAATCAACAATTTTCCAAGTATGATTCTTGAACACTACCTCATATTCATTATCCATTCTTCATTGTTGAAAACTTTTGCAAAAGTGGAGGGTTTAGTAGCCACATTAGTTGTGAGAACAAAATTTATCGGATGCAACCTTGAACTCTTAGTACTTGTTGTATGTCTTTCATTAGATTTGAATTCCTTAAGAGCTTGAGTTGCCCACTTTGGAACCTTTTTTGCAGCCTATGGTGGAAATGATGTACCAACTTGATGAGGATGAACCTATTTAACTTCATTAGTATCTACTAGGTTAACTTGGGGAATAATTTTATAACTCTTCACCACCCATTTGTTTTTCCAAGTCCACCTCAAATGGTTATTCTCTGATTTTCATGCTAGGCTCTTTTTGGTCCATTCACTATTACTAGGGGAATCCTTGTAAGTTTCTTTTCCTCTGCTTAATTATATGCTTAAACTCAGCGGGTGTTCTCTCCAGATATGGGGTTATAGATTATCCCCTAACTTATGTATGTGTTGCATTCTTTGTTTCTCCTTAGTCACTTTTTGTTGCATTTGACTAAGTAGTCTATCAACTTCTTCTCCATTGTTACTTTTTGTTTGATCAAAAATCACATCTCTATTGATAATTAATGTGCCATCTAATATATTTCTATACTTATTTTTTCTATTTGACATACCTAATCATTATGCATTTCATACTTCTTATATCTAACTTAGCTATTTCTTCTTTCAGAATGAAAGATGAAAGAATATCAAAATAATCCAAAAGCCTAAGGATGTTTGGTTTTTGGATTGAACATCACATGTTAATCCTTTTTTTCAGTTACTCCATTTTGTTGAAGAGTAGAGTTAGTCAATTGTCTCCTAATTATGTTTTTCTTGCAATAAGCTTAGAATTCACTTGAGGTAAACTCTCCATTGTTATCAGTGCACAAGGTGGCATTTTTTCCTTTGATTTTTGTTTCGATATAATTCTGAAAAACACTTAAACTTTTCAAATGCCTTTGATTTTTCTTTTAAAAAATAATCCCAAACCATCCTACTAAAATCATCAATGAAAAGATGAAAATATTTGCACCCCGAAGTGAATTATCTAACAATCCCCATATGTCATTGTGAACAATCTATAATCTTCTTGATGCCCTCCAAGTACTAGTTGGAAATAATAGTCTTCTTTGTTTTCCATAAATGCAAGCTTAACACAAGGAATTTATTTATGAAATATCAAAAATCCCTTCAATATAAATGAAACTATAAAATTTAGATGTACAAAACGAAGATGCCATAACATGACGAGGATAATTCCTATTCCTCTAAAAATGCAAATTCCTTTATTCATGGAATAATTCTTCCTTTCATTGGAAGATATCTTCCATCCTCATAACTTGTCATGATGGTCTTAATTTTTTCTTTCGCCAGAAAAAAAAATAACTTTTATAAATTAGAAAGATGTGTCAAAATTACAACAGATCCAATGATCTTTTTAAATCCTTCATGTCCCACAATACATGCGTATTGATATACACTTACAGTTGTATTTCAAAAAGAGATGGGCATGATCTATGCGCATTCACATTCAATAAGTAGACAGTTCATACAGGCTGCATGCATTCCAAAATAAACAACCATTATCAAGCTTTAAAATAGACATCTTCCACCAACACAGACTACCACACCGTGCAATATAACCCAAAATATACAGAGTACATAATCTAGCTGAACAAAACCAAGCTTCCAGAAGTGTAAAAGGTTCCATAAGAGAAAAGATTAAACTGTAATCTTCCATCCATGGTTCCCAAATCCACATTTGAAAGTGTATCTGCTTCCACGTTCCTCTCCCTATAAATATGCTGCAAAGATTTTTTTAAAAAATCCTTCATCAAACTCTTAATATTCTCCATCCAGTGATATAGATCCAAAGACTTCACCTGTGCCTCCCCTTTATCCCACTCTATAATAGCTTGAGAATATCCCAATATTTACAAGGGTTGGAGACCCAAGAATTTTGAAAAAAGAAGTAAACTCCAAAGTCCCACTACTTCAGGTCGTGTGTTTGTGTCTTTCCTAGCCCTCATCCAACTATTATAAACCAAGTCCTTACCAATTTGAATGACCAAACCTACTCCACAATCACCATTCAAGGTATCCCCATCAAAGAAGCCAACATGATGATCCTGCAATATATAAGGAAAGGAGCAAGAGTTTCTTGGATTCCAAGAAGTCTCTTTTTTCCATTCTGAAAAAAGAGGATAAAATATTAAAATATACAACTTCAACCCTCTAAGTAAAATTGGAAAATATAGATGAATATCTAGCTTTCCAAGTTTCCCAAGCTACAAAGACTGGAAGGTAACTATATGCATTTTTCCTCTTGCACCATTTTAACATATTATCCTTCAGGGAAGCACCATCCCAGTATTGATTTGTCATACAAAAATTCATTAGTAAAGCCCAAATATATTGGAAGAATACACAATCACCAAAAAGATGACCAATAGTTTCATCCTTCTGGAGACACAAAGAACATCTTCCAGGACCAATAAATCCCCTACTATGTAAAGAATCCCAAGTCAATAATTTGTTTTTTAAGCAAAGCCAGAAAAAGCTTGATTTTTAGAGGAATAGATCCTTTCCAAAGCCAACTCATCCACCATTCGGATCTAGAGAAGTTGTTCTTTATAACAAAAGAACGATAAGCCAAACTGGAAGTCACTAGACCCTCCTGGCATTAACAGACCAAACAAAATTATCTGGATGATCATTCAGCAAGATGTTCCCTTGATAAAGTTTAGAGATGTAGGAATCCCATTCTTCTGCAAAGTGACCGGTCAGCCCCATAGTTATGGAATCAACCCACCTGTTGCATTGAGGACCCAAACAAATTTGCTTTAAAGCTAGAAATTTTTTACGATGAAGTTCTGAAACCAACTCCCTTGAGAGTTTATAATCATCGCCAATGCCACAAATGGGATCCAGCTGCAAATATATTTGTATTCCTTTTCCCACCTACCAACTCAAATCATTAGTGATAAAAGGAAGACTCTTTGTCAGACTAATCCAAACTGTCGAGAAAGTGGAGTTTTTCCCGGAGTACTCCCTAATCCAATGGATAGGATCCAGACCCTTTAAGTATTTGGCCTTAATGATTTTTCCCTAAAGATCGGTGTTAAACATGGATCTCCATAAAGGTTTAGCACATAAGGAAATATTGAAAAAAGAAAGATTCTTAATCCCCCAACCCCCCAGATCACAAGGAATAGATAACCTTTCCCACGAGGAAAAATTAAACTTTCCAACTTCTTGCCTACCCGACGACAAAAAATGAAATATTTTAGCTCTTATCTTGGATAAAATGGAAGAAGGGATTGAAAATAAGGGAAACCAGTATACTGGGATGCCTTAAATCACAGACAAGACCAAAGTGAGCCTTCAACCCAAAGAAATCCATCAAAAAGGACCAACTGTTAATCTTATGGACAATTCTCTTGAAAAGCCACTCCTAATCCTTGGGTCGGTAACGATTTGGTTTTAAGAGAAAACCCAGATAATTAAATCCATCATCAAATCTCTCAATTTTAAAAGGAAAAAAAATGACCAAAGAAGCTTTCTGTGACTCATCTTTACAAGAATAAATGAGAGAATATGTTTTACCACTAACCTCCAAACCCGAGGATTCACAAAATATCTTTAAGATACTCTGTAAATGTACCCATTCTTAGAAAGAACCTCCTCCTATGATGAAAACGTCATCAACAAACAAAAGGTGGGAAATAAAAATCCCCCTAGAAACCAAGAGGCCTGGTTTTTTTTTGGTGATTTTGCCTGACGAATAAGGAGTCCGAGTCCTTCAATAACTAAAATAAACAGGTAAGGGGAAAGAGGGCACCCTTGTCGAATAACCCTGCTGCCTTTAAAATAATATGAAGGGACACCATTTATGAGCACATCAAATCTAGTCGAGGAGACGCAATTCATGATCCACTCAACTAAGTTGGGAGATAGACTAATTTGAATAAGAACAAACCTTAAAAAGGACCAATCCAATCTATCATAATCTTTAATAAGATCCAATTTCAGGAAGAAAGCATTTTTTTGTGATTTAACCGAATGTAAACATTCTTGTACTATCCCAATTGCATCCATAATTTGTCTATCAGGTAAGAAGGAAAATTGCTTTGCTGAAATTTCCTTACCCAGAAATGGCTTCAATCTTTCTGCAATAATCTTTGAAACAATTTTGTAAAGCACATTACAAAGGGCAATAAGACAGAAATCATTGAAATATTTAGGCCGATCTTTTTTAGGAATCAAAGTCAAACAGGTAGAATTTAAGGCCTCGTTAATATTTCTTCGAACATGTGTTTCTTCCACAACATATGAGATGTCTTGGCCAAAAAGATTAAAAAAAAAGGTGACTATAAAACTCCACCGTCCAGCCATCAGGCCTTAGAATTTTGTCTTTGGCAAATAAATTCAAAGTTTTTTTAACTTCAGTCACTGATGCCATATTTTCAATGGAAAGACAATCCACATTTTCAAAGTAACAAGGATAATTACAAAGAGTTTTCATTTGAATTTCCAAATTAAACCCCTATACCTATGATAAAAGAGATTTGAAATAATCAACATTGTCAGTACGAATAAATTTCCGTATATAGAAAATATCCCCCGTTCTCCTTACTAATTTCCCACACAACATTTGACAGTCTTCTTTGATTGGCAAACTTATGGAAAAATTTCATGTTATTATCTCCAACTTTTAACCATAGATTCCAATTCCAGAATCCTCTCTTTTCTATCAAAGGAAAAGAAAAGTTCATCAACCACCAATGATAAAGATTGTAACTCGGCATCAATCTCTTCTAGTTCTTTCACAACAACTTATTTTTTCCGCTTCTCCCACTCTTGAACTTCCAACCTAAGTTTATTTTACTTTGAAACCAGACGAAACATCATAGAGAAATAATAAACAACAGACATTTTTCGCCACTGTTCTTTGACAAAGTCACAGAAAAGGGAGTATTCAAGCCATATCGAGTTGAATTTAAATGGATATTTCACTAGAATTTTCTTGAAAACAATTTGCAGTAGAAAAACCTTGTGATCCGAAAAAAATACAGAATGAGTCCAAGATCAAAACTTACCAAAGTCCTCACACAGGTCCTCATCCATAAAGAACCTATCTAGCCTTTTTGCGATGCCAGCATCTCCACAACATCCTTTCGATCAAGTAGGGGACAAAACATCCAGAACAATATCTAGCATCTTAGTATCCTAGAATTTAGCCTTGAAATAGTCAAAGATGGGATCTTCAGAATTACCGATCCCTAATCTTCTTCCAAAGACATCGTGAAATTGAAATCTCCCGCTACTATCACGGATCTATCCTCCAATAAACCATACTGAAAGAGAGGATCCCAAAACTCTAGTTGCATGCTATAGGGAGCATAGGTGTTTAATATCATGAGCACCTTCTTAAAAACCAAAATGTGACCTTCAACCATAATACCTAACTTTGTAATGTAAGCCTCAAGATCTACCACCTGTGGATTCCATGCCACCAAAGCCCACCCAATAAACCATTGGAATCCCACGCCGAAACATGCCAGGATGGTTTAATTTTCAAAAAATAATCACATGCAACGCCCGCATTGGACATTGTTTCTTGGAGAAGTAACACACAGGGTTTCATTTTCTCCAAAAATTCCTTCAAAGTATCTCTTTCGGGGCCACTGCCAAACCCTCTTATGTTGAAATCGGAAAAGATCATTTATGAACCCAATGGTGGGTTGCTAAATCTCTAAGAGCTTGATCATGAATAAGAACTGAAGAAGATTATGAAACTCTCGACAATCCTTTGTCAAACAGAGATGAAACGCTAGGGTTAATACACACAGAGGCCTTATCCTCATAAGATGATAAAACCACCTCCGATGTAACAACACTTCCTTTCTCACGGAGTTTTCTAATCGACACATTAGGTCTCCTGATAGAGGAAATAGCCAAAATATTTGGATCCCCAGGGACCGTTGAAAAAACCTCTAGAGTTTTTAACCTAGCCTTAGACCCTAACAACCGAGGGGAGGAGAAATACTCAACAGGAGAGAAGAAAATTTGAATAGAAGGAAGATCCCTAACCGACCTTGATAAGGGAGGAAAGTCCAACATACTAAAAAGAGGGTCAACCGAGGAAGGAGAATAGTTCAAGACCACAGGCATACATGGAGTGGAATTATCCCCAATGTCTCGAGATTTATCTACCACCACCAACTCCTCAGTAGAATTAACCAAAAACCCCGGGGAAGAAGACACATCCTTAGACAAAAAGGGATTATCAGTAACCAAAAGAAAACCCAGAATCTCCTCCGCAAACAAAAATTTCAACAGAATCGGGACAGAGTTCGCGAACTAACCAACGAAAGAGGAATTGGATGAATGATCTAGCGGGAGAGGAAAACTGATACAGTCTGAATACTCTGGATCAGATACCCTAGAATTTGAGTCCTTAGAACTCCTTAGATGATAGTCATTGCAAACCTTTTTTGAGTGACTCGTACCTCTACATCAGTGGAAGAGAAATGGAACACACGAGTAGTCTAATTGTTGAAGAAAGGTTCCACCCTCTCACACCACTTCTAACTCCTCTGGAAGACCATTTTCCATATCCATTTTGACCAGGATGTGAGGAGCTTTACGTTCAGATCCCAAAAGATGTTCATCTTCGATATGGATGAAGCGACCTATGGAGTTCACCACAACTCTAAAACCCTTGATATTCCAGCAGAAAAGAGGGAAACCAGGTAAAACCACCCAGAGGTGTCTCTTCAACAGTTTTTCCCTCCTAGGATCAATGTCCATTTTCCATCGCGAAAAAACCAAATATCCCTTTCCGTAAACCCATAATTTCTCCTCCATCGCCATTCAGTCCACTTCAGAAAGGAAATGGAAGACGAACCATCCGTTTACTAGAGCGAGTACCCTCGAAATATTTTGGATATAGGGCTTCCATTTCTCATGTATCCAGTCTAGCAACTCAACTCTAGTAATATTGGAAAATTCCATTTTTCCTACCAAATACCTCATAGTAAGATTCAATTCCAAGTCCATGGTCACATCACGCCCTAAAACACATAAAGGTTTTCCTTTCTGAACTTTTTCAAACTTCAACAGTAAGGGCTTCCGACCCTTCTTGCTCTTCACTACAAAATTAAGAAAACCATTAGCATCCTTGTCACCAATATCCAAAGCATTTTCACCATCCAATTGAATACCCGGTTGTCCTTCACTTCCAGGGACACGTCCCCTATCCCGAATAAAAGCATCACGTGACGATTTTAAAACAGAACTGTCCTTCCCACCTAACTCTAAACGAGATAAAGGGGATGATGAGATGAGTGAAGTCCCTGGAACCAAACCATCAACCCGATGTTGTGGTGATCGTTTCGACCCCACAGGCGAATCCATAAAAACCAAAACTAGAATAAAAAATCGAGAAAACTAGCTATGGAATTTTGAATAATAATAAATTCCCACTTTGTTGGCCTGGTTGGTACTGGACTGATCTTAGCTCAGTTTGAACCTAGGACCATAGGTATAGATGAAACAATCAATTGAAAGTACTGGTATAAATGCCTAGAAATGCACATACACCTCTCAAAACCTCGACAAAACCCTAAATCTCTCCATCACCACCAATTCCGATTACACCCGGGCTGAAGTAGTGGGACTTTGGAGTTTACTTCTTTTTGCAAAATTCTTGGGTCTCCAATCCTTGTGAATATTGGGATATTCTCAAGTTATTATAGAGTGGGATAAAGGGGAGGCACAGGTGAAGTCTTTGGATCTATATCACTGGATGGAGAATATTAAGATTTTGATGAAGGATTTTGTTTTTTGATATTTCCAACATATTTATAGGGAGAGGAACGTGGAAGCAGATACACTTTCAAAGATGGACTTGGGAACCATGGATGGAAGATTACAGTTTAATCTTTTCTCTTATGGAACCTTTTACACTTTTGGAAGCTTGGTTATGTTTAGCTAGATTATATACTCTGTAGATTCTGGGTTATATTGCATGGTGTGGTAGTTTGTGTTGGTGGAGGTTGTCTATTTTAAAGCTTGATAATGGTTGTATATTTTGGAATGTCCTCATAACTTTCTATCCCCAATGCATTAATAGTTAACATATTTGACAATCTACCACATGTGAAAATAATTATAAATAAAAAACAAGGCAATTTATAAACATGATGAGGAGATGTTTAATGTTATTTAATAGACAATTTGAATATGAATCTCAAATTTAAATCTAAAGCATTATTTTGTAAAAGGTCTAACATATTCCTTTACAACCAATAATTTATGTCATTTGCTTCAATATACCATTTAGTTGTTCATTAAGAAATATGTTTTCTATCTTTTCTTTATGAAATTAATCCTAAGCTAGCATTGAATATAAGATAGTCATATGTTTTTTTTATTTTTTATGTTGGGGTTAAAAATTATGATTTAATTTTATACTTAATTATTAAAATGGGATCACTAGTTTTATGTCAAATTAAATTTCAATCAACAAAAATCCCTAAGCTTCTTGGTTGTTCCTAAAAGAGGTTTATTTGTCAATGATTGTTAAAATTTGTTATAAAAGCTCACTTTCATATCCCTTTGAAATATGTAAGGTCGGTCATTTCATGCATGTTGCCTAGGGAAATTTTAAGAACCCATAATTTTATTAAAGTGTGAAAACCTTGGCAATTTTTACTAATTCTTAAATTTCCAAACATAAAATGTTGGGCGATATTTTTCTAAAAATATTCAAAATTTTAAGGATTTTATTTAGTTTCTGGTCAATTTTGGTGAGTTTTAGAGTTACAAAAAAATATCCCATGGAATTTGAGCGAATCAATCTAGAAAAAAATGAAAATTAACTATTTTTGGGGGAAAAAAACTGTCAAAAATTAGACTGTAAGCTAAATTTCGGCCCTAAACTTTTTTGTAACGTTTTCATTTCAATCTAGAAACTACAATGCTCATTGAATTCACATAATTATAATATATTTTAAGACACATTTGAACATATCACACAAAATCATTTTGAAGACTTTAAACTTAAATTGCTAAGATACAGACTTTAAATTTAAATTGTTAAGATGCACTAAACTTGTTATGTTAAAACCAACAAACAAATGGTTACCAAATTATATATTTATGTTTACTGATGATTTATTATCTTCATATTATTATAATGATTTTTGTTCATTTTATTACTTTTATAATAAATATACAAACCTTCAATATATTTAAAAAGTGAAAATCAAATCTAATTATTAATAATCATAGAAATTGTTTACTCTTTAATCAATTAATATTATAATCATGGTGGTATTCCAAAAGTTGCAGATCAAAGAAATTATAATCATGGTGAAGTTCTTTAATCAATTAATATTATAATCATCTTCATCTTTGTGAATCAAATTCTAAACTCATCTAACTTTCATAATTCAAATTTTAAACTTATAAACAAAGTAGATATTGAAATCTCAACGACATTCTTTTTATGAATTAGAACTTGGGCCACCTCATACCAAGTAGTAGGATTCCAAGTCTTAGAATTTCAAAAGCAGTCTTCTTTTAAGAATCGAATTTGGTGCTACTTAAATTATTGAATTTCATATTTAAAGTTAATTTTTTTTCAAAGTGAAAAAGAGTTTAACTTTATATTAAGAAAGTTGAAATCAAGATATACAAAGACTATAGTCAAAATGGACCGTCTTGTTCTGTAAAGGGAAACATAAAATCTTGATAACTTAACATTCATAGTATGTACATATAAATTGTCCTCCTTAAAACGCATAGTTGTTAACTAACTGTGAAATATGACTATAAACCGGAAGCTAAAAAAACCATAACTAAATAAACTGGAAGAATATTAAGATTTTGATGAAGGATTTTGTTTTTTTATATTTCCAACATATTTATAGGGAGAGGAACGTGGAAGCAGATACACTTTCAAAGATGGACTTGGGAACCATGGATGGAAGATTACAGTTTAATCTTTTCTCTTATGGAACCTTTTACTCTTTTGGAAGCTTGGTTATGTTTAGCTAGATCATATACTCTGTAGATTCTGGGTTATATTGGACGGTGTGATAGTTTGTGTTAGTGGAGGTTGTCCATTTTAAAGCTTGATAATGGTTGTATATTTTGGAATGTCCTCATAACTTTCTATCCCCAATGCATTAATAGTTAACATATTTGACAATCTACCACATGTGAAAATAATTATAAAAAATAAAACAAGGCAATTTATAAACATGATGAGGAGATTTTTAATGTTATTTAATAGACAATTTGAATATGAATCTCAAATTTAAATCTAAAACATTATTTTGTAAAAGGTCTAACATATTCCTTTACAACCAATAATTTATGTCATTTGCTTCAATATACCATTTAGTTTAGTTCATTAAGAAATATGTTTTCTATCTTTTCTTTATGAAACTAATCCTAAGCCAATATTGAATATTGTAATATGTTTTTTTTATGTTAGGGTTAAAAATCATGATTTAATTTTATACTTAATTATTAAAATGGGATCACTAGTTTCATGTCAAATTAAATTCCAATCAATAAAAATCCCTAAGCTTCTTGGTTGTTCCTAAAAGAGGTTTATTTGTCAATGATTGTTAAAATTTGTTATAAAAGCTCACTTTCATATCTCTTTGAAATATGTAAGGTCGGTCATTTCATGCATGTTGCCTAGGGAAAATTTTAAGAACCCATAATTTTATTAAAGTGTAAAAACCTTGGCAAATTTTACTAATTTTTAAATTTCCAAACATAAAATGTTGGGCGATATTTTTCTAAAAATATTCAAAATTTTAAGGATTTTATTTAGTTTCTGGTCAATTTTGGTGAGTTTTAGAGTTACAAAAAAATATCCCATGGAATTTGAGCGAATCAATCTAGAAAAAAATGAAAATTAACTATTTTTTGGGGAAAAACTGTCAAAAATTAACCCATAGGCTAAATTTCGTCCCTAAAATTTTTCGTAACGTTTTCATTTCAATCTAGAAACTACAATGCTCATTAAATTCAAATAATTATAATATATTTTAAGACACATTTGAACACATCACACAAAATCATTTTGAAGACTTTAAATGTAAATTGCTAAGATGCAACTTTAAATTTAAATTGTTAAGATGCACTAAACGTGTTATGTTAAAACCAACAAAGAAATGGTTACCAAATTATATATTTATGTTTAATGATGATTTATTATCTTCATATTATTATAATGATTTTTGTTCATTTTATTACTTTTATAATAAATATACACACCTTCAATATATTTAAAAAGTGAAAATCAAATCTAATTATTAATAATCATAGAAATTGTTTACTCTTTAATCAATTAATATTATAATCATGGTGATATTCCAAAAGTTGTAGATCAAATAAATTATAATCATGGTGATGTTCTTTAATCAATTAATATTATAATCATGGTGGTATTCCAAAAGTTGTAAATCAAATGAATTATAATCATGGTGATGTTCCAAAAGTGGAGAAAATTATGATCATTTTGATGAATGAAAATTATAATCATGGTGGTATTCCAAAAAGTTGAAGATCAAATTTGATTATTTATAATTATAAAGATTTGTTTACTTTTCCATCTATGAAAATTATGACTATAAAAATTGAAGATTAATTTAATTTTTTATTAAATATGTTTTTTTCACGACTCTCTATCTTCATCTTTGTGAATCAAATTCTAAACTCATCTAACTTTCATAATTCAAATTTTAAACTTATAAACAAAGTAGATATTGAAATCTCAACGAGTTTCTTTCTATGAATTAGAACTTGGGCCACCTCATACCAAGTAGTAGGATTCCAAGTTTTAGAATTTCAAAAGCATTCTTCTTTTAAGAATCGAATTTGGTGCTATTTAAATGATTGAATTTCATATTTAAAGTTAATTTTTTTTAAAGTGAAAAAGAGTTTAACTTTATATTAAGAAAGTTGAAATCAAGATATACAAAGATTATAGTCAAAATGGACCGTCTTGTTCTGTAAAGGAGAACAAAAAAAATCTTGATAACTTAACATTCATAGTATGCACATATAAATTGTCCTCCTTAAAACGCATAGTTGTTAACTAACTTTGAAATATGACTATAAACTGGAAGCTAAAAAAAACCATAAACTAACTGTGAAATATGACTATAAACTGGAAGTTAAAAAAAACCATAAACTAACTGTGAAATATGACTATAAACTGGAAGTTAAAAAAAACCATAAACTAACTGTGAAATATGACTATAAACTGGAAGTTAAAAAAAACCATAACCACTAGGTGAAAAAGTCGTGAAAGTAATGTCCAAACTACCGATTGGAGAGAGAACAAAGTTACGCAAAACCTAAAGTTAAAGTTAAAGTTAACTTAACATAATAAAACTTGGGCCACTGATATGACTACATAAATATTAAAGTCTGATATTGAAAGTACTCTTGGTACGATGATGAGACCATAAGGAACAAAGTGGTCCATAGTGCCGTGAAGATAGAAAAAAAAATCAAATCGTGTATTCCCGGGTTCGCATTTGATATAAAAAATGTTTCCATGTGTGATATAAAAAAATGAGGGATAACCATTTGAGTCTTGAGATGTTGATCGCGCCCCCGAAATTGGTTACGCAAAGTCTACATGCTTTGAACTAACTCATGCTTAGCTTTATGGGAACACTTTATAAAGAATGTGTGAGTCACATCTTGGACTTTGATGTAAAATATGCTTGTTTATTTAATAGATTTTATTTGGGTTGTAAAAGTGTTTGAGGTGCTACATCTACCACATTTTGTTTATTATTTAAAATATGTCTTTGCCTTAATTTAAGGACATCTAACCTATTTTTTTGGTCTGTAGAAATTATATATTTCATCATGTAGAGATTATATATGGGGAAGAAGAGCTCCAAGAACCGGGGTCGAGGGCTTCGGCTCTCGATCTTGAACTATTGAGGATTTCTGGCTGGGTGGTCAAAGATCATGGGTTTGTGGTGATTCCTGGATGCGGTCGCGGCTAAACGGATAGAGTGCAAAGGATATCTAGCTCAATACTTCCAAACTTTTGGCGGAAGAGCTCCAAGAACCGGGGTCGAGGGCTTCGGATCTCGATCTTGAACTATCGAGGTTGAATTTCTGGATGGGTGGTCAATGATCATGGGTTTGTGGTGATTCCTGGATGCAGTCGCGGCTAAACGACTCGTAGACACAGAATGACAGGGTTTCTGTGGGTCTCTGGTTCCTTCTGCGTGCGTCCCGCCTCGGCTCTGGTGGTCGCATCCTCATTTTTTTTGTTCATTCTCGGGGTTTTGTTCTTTAACATTTGTGGAGTTTGGATCTTTCTAGATCTAGCTCCTTATATCTCGCTTGGCCGCCATATATTCTTCCTGCTCGAGCAACATCATCCTAGCTGGATGGTTGGTGGTATATTGCATTCCTCTTGTGATGATTCGGGGCTTCCGAGCTCTTATGATTTGGTTTTGTGCTTGCATTTTCTTTTTACCCTTTCCGGGCGGTGGGGTTTTTACCAGTTGTCTTTTTGCGGATGCATTAGGTGATACATTGGATTGATGGATATACTTTTGCGTGGCGACCCGTTTTTTGGTCCATAGGGATCTCTCTGCGGCGGCAACGATGTTTCTTCAGAGGCGGTGGCCTTTGCTGTCGGCAATATGTCTAATGTTCTGTGTGGTTATGGGTTTCCTGGTGGTGCTTGTGAGATATATGAACATAAGTGATCCATTTTTGGTCAATTTTTTGATGACAGCATTCTTGTTGAAGATATATGGACCTGTGAAGTTCAATAGAGCTGAATTTTTGGTGATATATTTGGGGACAACAGAGACTTGTTGCTGTATTTGCAAAATTTGGATGTCTTATATAGTTTTCAAGAATACTATGTAGATAAAGACTGAGTTAGATGATATATATATATACACTTCATAGTCTTCATGAACATGGATTTCATGCTGATTGTTCAGTTTTGAAGATCAAGGATTTCAATGATGATATACTTTGATGATTGTAAAGAGATAAAACTACTTTCTGTGAACTTACAAGAGACAACTTTTGTTGATTGTAGTTTAACTGTTTTATGATATTTTTTTGGTTTGGATATAATTGATTTGCTAAATCAATTATTATCTATTTTGTAAAGCATTTTTGTGCTGAAGAAATTGTGATAATGGACACTAATCAGTAAATGATAGTGGATCATATGAGGAATGTAATTTTGAATAAAGTTACGATTTTTTTTCTGTGGAAAAAATGTAGATATTATATATTTCATCATTTGCATATAGTTTGATCAAATATATCAATGGACATCTTATTTAACAAAGTTATTAAAAATAATATTATTTTTGGAAGTGTTTTATTATTAAAATTTATAAAAATTAGAAAATAAAATAATATGTATCTATGAATATTTATTTGATATTTGTTTCATTCATTTGAATATGATATATAAATTTGGCATATGCCACTTTTCAAAGCCTCTTAGTCATTGCTTTATATTTATATTGAATTTGTTTTTTTCACATCAAGTGAATAACTAGTGCTATTGTATCAACAAATTTAATTTGATTTTTATAGGTATCCAAGCTAAATGATTGTTGTAGATTTAGAGGTCGTTGATTTTTGGCTTAGGTTCTTGTTTATTGAATTTGATTTTGTGTAGTCAATCTGATAAAGAATGGAGATATTTTGGAGGAGACTTACATGTTCGCATGCTTCAACTCTGGCACGCTTCTCCCTCCCAACATTGAAGATGCCATCTCTTCTTTGACAGGCTATATTTGGAAAGTTGTCAAGTACCTTGATGTCAGACATTTTTCAGTTCCATAGGGTAGGAAGGCCATGGAGGGTCAACGCCATATACTATATCATTAGAATGATTCATAGCATATTGTACTACTTGAGCTCCGTAGTGGGGTATGCCAATAATACTTATTTGGGTAACATGATTGTGGAGGAGTTTGTTGGGAAGGAAATGATCAAAGTTCCCTTCGAATTGAAGGGAGTTGAAACATTGAAGGCTGCAACACTCATGTTACATCATGAGAAGAGATGACTTTAGTACCATATGCGGTCCAGTGACAGATCGGGTTAAACTTTTTTCTCTTTGTTAAGTGTTATATTTCTATCTGCTTGCAACTTTGTTTTAATGTTGTCTATTGTATTTATGTATGCATTTGATTAGTGCTTCTGATATGATATTAGACCTCCCTTAATAGAGGAGAGATTGATACTACTTGTATTTGGAATTTTTATACCCCTTTGGCTCCATTTACTCACTAGCCCTGCCATGGCCCAAGTGTTTATATAATCCAAACTAGAAGAATAGATTAGTGTTTATGGGGTTTTTGCTCAACCAATTATAAATTCTCTTCTCCACTATATGTTCTTGTTCCACCTCCCACAATAGCCCCCAAAACAAAGCATTGAAGTGCAAGGTCTTCCAATTTGGAACAAGGTAGATATATCCATTCACACAATATATATATTCTTGTGCATCTTTTGGTGGATAAATGTAAAGAAATGTTATCTAGATGATGCTATTAGTGTTTCATGGATTATGTTTATAAATTCTTGATTAATGGGTGGATCAAACTATTTTTTCTCAAAAAGTTTTTTTTTTCCAGATGCTTGTGAGCTATCTTGTAGTGTTTATGACAATGGATGTGGTGATCTCATCCATCTGAAGGTTAAGAAGGGCAATGCAATTATCTTCGTTTTAAGTGGCACTCTTGATCCCTCTGTCTTCATATCCACAACAACCAAATTTGGAGAGTGTCAAATTAACAATATTGGTTTCCTAGAGTTGATGAAATATGGGAACAACCAACTAGCCTCTGTCCATTTGGGTGCTCTCACCTAATCTATGCTTATTTGGAATAATTTTGGTGTCTAATAAGAGGTATTATGATCTCAATTTTTTCCCCTTGAAATAAACAATTTCCATGCGCTTTCCAGTTAAAATCACAATTTTTTAATTCAAAATATTTTGTAGTGTACACACCTTCAAATATTTTTTAGTTAAAATGGATTTAAGGCAGTTTAAATAATGTACATACCTTTTAAACAATGTGAGTAATTCATTATGCTCTAAGGGTTTTGATCTTTAATTAGACACTCTGTTCACCTTTCAACCTTGGTTTTGAAATAACACCAAAGTGTTTTTCACATGAAGCACTCAAAATCTCAATTTTAGGTTATCTATGTTAGAATTCCAGATGTAATACCATGGTCACTTTTTGTTTTCTTTACTTTATACATTGCAAAATCTAATCAAACATAGTTAAAATATACAACAAAATGATTCCATCATGAAAGGAACTTAGTTTGTGGAGAATTTTGAGCATATTCACATCAAAATGTTTACCTCAAAGTGGGTCAATTTATGTGACCTTTATCCCATGCTCACAAGGCTAAATTTTTGACATCCTAAGAAATTAAAATCCTTAGAAGATAATGAATAGGCTCAATATGTTGGTTGGGATATGGTTTAGAAGTACATCCGTGGGAGTCTACCAGGATTGGGTTCAATTATAGGTGTTTTTGTTCCCATACATATAAACATGCTATAATTCAACTTTCAATAGATTAGTCATTTTTGTTTTTCTGAACTTTCTAGGTTGCTAAATCTAGTAAGAGAGGATTAGCATTGCAATTTGATCATGAAAGAAACTTAGATTGTAAAGGAAGGAACTAACATTCACAACAAAAATTTGATCGGAACCACATCAAAATTTTTACCTTAAAGTGGGTGAACTAATGTTTCCTTTGTGGAAATTAAAATCCTTCAAGGGTAGCATATAGGCTGAATTCGTTGATTGGACTGTTGTTAAGGATTACGCCAAGGTGAGTCTACCAATCCTAGGTTCAATTCCAGTGGATTTTGTGCCCATAAATCTACAAATGGGCATGTGCTTGTACACTATAGTAGTTCTTGTGAAAATATATAATGAGCTCAGCCTTGTAGAAATTGATAAGAAATGCACACAAACCCAAACTTTAGTTTTTTCTCAAAACACTTTCAAAGATCTAATACCCAAGGCTACATTTCTCGAAGTACATTTTTTGAGAAGCTTAACCATTTTATGAAGTGTGCGAAGTTGCAAGGCTTCACTTCTCCAAGTTCGTTATTTTAGAAGCTTGGCCATTTTGTGAAGTGTTGAAGTTTGAAGTTTACGTTTGAGCATAGACTTTTGAGTGCAAATCAAACTCTTTTTTTCATTGAATCGTAAGAATTGTGTATGCACTTAATGCACTATGAAATTTAGTGCATGATTACACATAAACCTTGTTACACACAAGCACACACAAATTGTTACTTATAAATTATCATCCTCATTATTATTGTAGCCCTAATTGGAATATGAAAGGAGGGAAGACTTTGGTGTTTACTGGTCAATCCATGGGAGGGTCTATTGCTTCTTTAGCCACTGATATGCATGATGGATAAATAGTTACAATATAGAAATCCTAAATCTTCTTTTTGCATCACATTTGGCTCCCCTTTGACTAGGGATGAAATTATGGCTCAAGCAGTTTGTCGCAAGAGGTGGGTGGATTAATTTTGCAATGTTGTTTTAGGACACGATATATTCTCTCAAATATTTTTGGCCCCTTCTATATGTGTGCATAAGTCCTTGGGGGAATTATTTCCCTATTGGAAGAGATCCTCACAAAGTGTGGGGGATTTTATGGCTTTTGCTGACAAATGATTGGAAGAAGCCCTCCATCTAAACATAGATGGTATTACTAAGTTTGCTGGTAATGTAGTCCAAAATTGTCTAGCCATTTATAACAATGAATTCAACATGAATCCAAACAACCCCTTGATAGCCACTATATAAATCCTTTGGTCAAACTAATCCCTTATGTTATGACCCCTCCATTACATGCCTAGGGAGGGTCATAACACTCCGCCGCCCTTAGGAAAGCATTGCCCCTCAATTCTTGATGTGAAGTTGTACAACCATAATCCAGGGTCCCATGGACGAATGTTGACCTCCATACTAAAGTAGGACAAAGATGTTGTTACCCATATATAAGTGTGAGCCATGATGTTGAGGTAGGCCAACAAAATCCAACTTAAGAGTAGGTCCCATGTCCATGTGCTCTAAGCAACGAACCCCTACGTGTTATACGTCACATATCCATGATGGTTATGTTGATTCAAAGAAGTATAAAAATAAAAAAAATAGATCCTCCAGATAGCAGCAGAAGGATGGTTTAGTGAGAAACTCCTCTATTATAAAAGAATCCTCCTGGAAATTAGTAGGCACCACCTGTTGGTGTTTTTCCTATAGAAGTTGGGATTCATAGGATAGAGATGATTCATAAAAAACAATATGGAAGTAGTTGTCCTCCAATAATTATAACTATCCATATACCAATCCTCATAATCATACTCTAAATCATACCATTTATATATGTCTTGTTTATATTCTTCAACGATGAGAGGATGGGTAACACAAATCTCCTCCAATTTAGCATAACCCTCTATTGTCTTCAAATGTGGATCCAAATACGTCACATTAGCTTGCATATTTTTCAAGTTGTCCTTCCCACCCTATAAATTTTCTTATGCCATTATTTGTTTCTCCCATGGTGCAAGCCTTCACTTTATCACGCTTCAATGCATGACATATTGTTTTAAGGGAAATAACATTGGGGAGATTAATTGCAACTAGGGAATATAAAATGTCATATGAAATCCCTAAAACTATATTTACAACGATGTTGATCTTGCTGTAATTTGATCACCCATTCAAAGGTTATGACCTCGGGCTCATCTCCTTTCCACGACGAATGCAAGCTCTCGGGCTCTCCACATGATCCCAACGTTTGACTCCCTCATCCAGCAACCGCAACAACAGACAGGGTTCAACACAGTCACGGTTCAACGCTCCCTCTTCTCACGATCCAGTAGAAGCAACAACATCTGACTTCTCCTCGTCAAGGAAAAAACGCAGCAGGGTTCTCCTTTGTCACCACGATTCGCGGTCCATTAGGAATGATTTTAGGGAACCATACTGATTTGAAAGTGTAAAAATGTTGGCAAATCTTACCAATTCTTAAGACAACAACTATAAATGTTTGGCGATATTTTTCAAAAAATATTTTAATTTCCATGGATTTTATATTGCTTATATAATAATTTGGCGATTTTTAGGGTGAAAAATTTTTACCCCATCAAAATTGGACGAAACAAGGCTTCAAAAAAGGCAAAATGACGAATCTTTTTTTAGAGAAAAACATGGAAAAATATCCGATGGGCTAAATTTCGCCCTTAAAATTATCCTTGCAATCCATGGTCTAGATCAAGTCTTTTCCATCAGTGTAATATGTTGAAATGAACGAATACATAACAACTCAAAAAATGATACCCAAGTCCTTTGCAAAGAGTTATAGCGTTCTATACATATGAAGAGTGCGCATTCGATGATTGAACAAGGAAAATAGCTGCAAAGCAGCTAGTCCCTGCCTTAAACTTATGTTTATAATTGAGATATGATATATGCTTATTCGAAAGAAAATATTTAGGATATTAGTTTTGTTGTTTTTTTTATTATTGTAAATATTTGTAAGAAGAGCTAATAGGTAAACATCAATGAGACTTTCATGAATATAAAATTTATAAATATATTTAACAAGTGAAATTAACAGCAAAGCTACTTAGTACCCCTCTCCTAAAACATGTTTGAAAAATTAGTAATAAATTCCTAAAGTTATTTATTAAGATAGATTATTTTGTTTTATAAGAAATTGGTTGGAAAATGGTTAAAGAATGTATGGGTTTGCCACTTATATATTAATGTGTTAGTAGCATCAATCATAGATACTGATATTCCACTATAGTTTATTATGTTTGACTATAATCATAGTCAACCATAGTAGTTAGAGAAAGATGGATTAGTGGTCAAGGCATACTAGTGCTAGTGGGTTGGTTGCTCAATGATTAATGGGTTTCTCTATTAGTAATTGATGGTTAGAAGGTGTCAATGATAAAGAGGTTGATATATTAGTGGTTAAAATTATTTTAGGTTAAGGATTTAAGAAAAAATGGAACTTTACCCGTATTGAACAAGTCAAATTAATTTAAATAGACATTAACTAAATACTTTTCTTATTACATTTAGCTAATATCCTGTTACACTAAAAAAAATGGAAAAAGTTTCAATTAGAAAACCACCAAATACAATATCTTTAATTTACACAATCAATGAAAACTTGTCTTTAATCATTTTTTAAATTCTCTTAACAATTATAAAAATAATTACATTAAAAGATTATTGAAAAAATACATTCATCTATAAGAAATAAAAGTGATTTTAAATTAAAATAATAAAATTATTTTCAATTTATTACTAATTTAAAGAAATTTAATACTATTAAAATAAGAAATAATAAAACTAAAAGTTAAATATGTTATTCTTAATTTAATCTAAGAAACTATTATTTATAGAAAACCTAAAATTACATTTTATCTTAAATACCTTTCTAACATTTTCTAACAAAAGGAGATCTTAAATACCTTTCTAACCTTTTCTAACAAAAGGAGGCAATGTCCCCCCAGTTGCTAATAGCTATTGCTACAAGATGGAAGCTATAGAAAAATGATACTTTTGCCACAAAATTGTAATATAATTTTTTTTTATTTTGTCACAAAACTACTTAGCCATCTAATCAATGTCTCAATGTTTTTTAGAAACAAAAATAGTTGGAGAAGATGCAAAACTTGTGCTAAGCATCCTTCATGATCAGAGAGCCAATTTCTTACATCTTAAATATGGATATATCGACAATGACTTCATTGAAATAGGTAGAACAAACAACCTTCACCATAACCACTCAACCAAATTCATAAAATAACTACAAGTTAAAAGATGTAAAGTTGCACAATATCCAAAAATAAAAAAAAACACTTACAAATAACCTTCACCACACTAAGCTCAACCTTTCCATGATGATGCAACTTGCAAATAGCATCTAACCAATGGATTCAAAAATTTGTTTGCACCAAAATTTATAAAAACCACTCATCATGTAGGTTTTGATTGAGTTGTCATCTTTCCTAAATATGTCATCATTTTGTGTATCTCTAATATGTACCATGTCCTGTTTTAATAAGATATTATATCTTACTAAGATTATCACTAAAAAAACTTATAAACAAAAAAATCTTATTAAAATAATTATGTAAAATTATTATATTTAAAAATAGTTTTTGTATCATTACATATTATAGTAAAATATTGAATTGCTAAAATAATCATGAAAAAACCAAACAAAACAAAACAAAATTTTATTAAAAAGACTTATATCCAATTATTGTATTTAAAAATGGTGTTGGTATCATTCCACGATGAACATGAAACAAAATAACATGGTGCCCATCACAAAACACTATAATGATCACATCAAAATATAATGATACATCATTGATGGTGGAGTTTTTAATCACTATTAACATTTATATTTATATACCAGAATCACAAGTGCAAACATATTAGTTTATGAAATTTTGCTTAAGCAAATAAATATATGTACCCTCTCTAATAATAAACTATGATCAATATAATTATGTATATACGTTAACCCATGTGCAGAACTTGTAAAGCTGGGCATTACCAATCCGTTGTGCATATCTTCATATAATACGGTGGAACAAATGTCTCTGGTTTAATCACATTCTTTATCTATTTTCCAGTTATACTTTAGTTTTTCGCATTGAAATCACGCTTCAAAGATTCCATGGAAGATGACTTAGTACCAGTAGAGATCGAAGACAGCTCGTCACCTAACAGAATGAGACATATAAAAATTTATCATAAAGCAGTAAATGTTATCATAAAGCCAATGAAGCAGTAAATGTTATCAATACGGATGAGTGTAATCTCTGAGTCTTGATCACAAAGGTATTTTGCGGTACAAAAGTAGCCATGTTCATAAGTTGCTGTACGTATCACATTGTCTATGATTTCTCATGATTTTCTCTTCCACATTGTAATTGAATGCTGAGATTTTTTTTAAGTGCAAGAAAGGCTGGGAAGATATCATTTCTGGAGCCATGCCATATCTCCTTACTGTTTGATGGCAATATTGTCTAAATACTAGCGGTATTTACTGTATACTCGAGCCTAGAGTTGAAATCGATTATAATTACTGCAGGATCTCCATTTTCACATTGTAAACATTTTATCAGTTATAAATAAGTATAGTTTCCCTACATATCCAATTCACTTTGTCTACCATTTCTGAGTTGTCAATATTCTTTTGTTGGAGTCGTCGGTCTTTCCCATTGTCTCAGGCTCAAAGAATATAGGACAACCCCTTTTAACATCTGACAGCATTAAAAATTGCGAGGATTTCTCGATAGAATGGTAGATTTCCATCGTCTCTCCACTCTTGATACACGATTGTCCCACCGTCACTACTCTGTATAGGTCTGGACTATTTCCCCCAATGTCCCTTGGAATTGATAATCTTTAACATGGATGTCAAGGGATAGTTTTAGGGACGTTCTTGTAAGAGGTTACAGACTGTAGAAACACTAAATCGAGAACATAAGTCAACCAAGAATATGCAATAAATTTACATCTATTTCCATGCTCTTCTAGGAGGAAGGAAACGGAAACGGAGGAGGTCAAGAGATGGAGCACTAAGCTCAGCAGTCAGGCGTTTTGGCATTTCCCACAACCAACCATGTCATCCTATTGGTTGGCGAATCTGCCCGTTTGGTTGTTATGAATTTGGTGGATTAAATTCGATAATTCCATTACTTAGAAACCAACCGAAATCTACACAGTAATTCCATAGGAAACCATACCAAAATCTCTTCAATAAAATTGTGAAGCATTTTGGCATTTGGCACAACCAGCCCTAGCATCCTATTGGAAGGCGCATATTCTAGTTTGGTTGTTATGAATTTGTTGAGAGCCGCATCTTCCTGTGAAGAGCTCTTTCTAGACATTCCTACGGAGGCCATGGAGAAATTACTCTCGCATAGTTTATATCGACTCATATATAGATGATGTGGTCGATCCTGCTAGTTGGACATAATGCTGGGGGGCTTTTGCTTTGACCACGCTGTAATATGGAAAATATATGAACTCAGGACCAACCAAAGAAGTCCAACAGATGCCTTTCTTTCACCAGTAAGGAGCCTTTCAATAGATGCTGGTAACCTATCGAGTGTAGCGTCCTGTTACTAGTCTAGGATAGAGGGGTTTGGGGGGCTCCTGCCCTTGTTTCTTCAGATCTTTATTTATTCTATAAGCTAGGTTTTATGCATTGGCGGGAACCGCAGAGCGAGTTCAGTGGCTTGGCTATCACGCCATGGACAATGTTGACGCTCATAATTAGTATTAAAAATGCTAATTGTCACAAATAAAACAAACAAAGGTCCACCTGCTCTTAAGATGCTTGTTATCTATAGACACAAGACTGCATATAAGAGAATCATATCCAGGATAGGAAAACTTACGAGGAGAAAATGTACGAATCAAGGTAGTAATGGAGGACGGAAACAACGAGCGCCAATACCTGCAATGTTGAATGGCAATGTATTAGCGAAAACACAGATAATTAATTGTATGTCACTATCAGAAGAACTTAAATAATCAAGACCAGATTATTGAAGACAACGTGGAGTTGGGATGAAAGCATACATTGAAAACCTATTTAGACACCCTATTTGGACAATGGATTTCACCTTAGACATAGTATATGAATTTGGCATGAAACCCTCAAAACTACACAATGGGGAAGCCAATAGAACACTTTACTGGTCAGAGCATAGCACTTAACAGGGCATTTGATAGAAGTTGCTCAAGCAAGGAAAGAGTCCGAACAGGGAGGCTTCCCAGAACGGAAATCAACCTCCGAAATAGTTATATGCAACACCAGCAATTGGAAAATGGTACAGAGAAAATTTGTTCATGAAACCAATCCCTGCAATGTCAAGGAAATGCATAACTAGAATAATCCTTGCACATGGTAGGAGCAAAGAATAAGCCGGGTAATGAAAAAATTCCCACACGGCAAATGACCAAAGTTGCACAACTCATATTAGAATCCACACCAAAAGAAGACTGAGTAATCCTTCATAGAATAGGGGAACAATTGAAAAACACATTTCTGGAGTATGAATCCTCCAGAAAGCAAGACTCCCAACTAAAAACGAAGAAAAAAATCTAGAGAATAGAAATATTAAATGCCACTGTAATAGGAGGATTAAATGTAACAGTCACAGATCTCTTTATAATATCTCACACGGCCAAAGCACCCCATCGTCCAGAACCCTTGTATATCGATAAAAAAAAGAATAAAAATTCAATAAGCGATAGTTTTGGGGCTTTTGAATCCATCTTCTGAACATGGATAGAATGATTACAACATTTAAATAGTGACATATTTCATACAACGGCTAACATACGTAAATCGGGAATTGACAGTGGAGTCGTCCCTTCGTCCCCCACCGGTATCGCCGTGATCCTTCGTTTGGCCAATGAGATTAAGTCTGATAGCCCTCGTGTCGCATATTTCTGCTGGTTCTGTGCTTTCAAAAAATCCCACAAGTTCGATTCTACCTCAGTTCGCCAGTTCAAGACGGCTCTCATGCAAAGACTCCAAAGAGATGGTGATGCAACCTTACACACAAGGAAGAGAAGTAGTGATGCAAGAGAAATGCAGAGCTTTTATCGACAATATTATGAGAACTAAGTTAACTCACTTGATCAAACAGCTGATCAAGCAAATCGAGCGAGCGGAATTGGCAAAATTTTACCAAACCATTGCTATACTGTTTGAAGTATTGAAGACATTCACTCAAACAGAGGACGTTGAAGTTGCTCCTGAGATTCTGGCAGCGGGTAGAGATATCAAGGAAAATACAGAGATGTTATTGCAGTATCATACTCAAGCGAGATAGTGGAAAGCAAGCCATCATGAATTTACCTGAGATTAAGGTTGTAGTAGCAGCTCTGCCCAACACCTTTGCCCTGCAACGTCTTGAAAATAATAAAAAACCAGAGCTAGATCTCAAGCAATGATAATTATAGTATGGCGTGATAACATGGATACTTACCTCGTCATATTCCATGAAGCACTAAGAAATATGTTTTATCCATGTCACACTTTGTCTTTAATCGAAAGCATAACCCAACGCCTTATAATTATAAAGTAAGCTAGATCTATGTTGTCGCCCCTTGTCTTTAATCCAAGGCATAGCCCAACGCTCTATAACATAAGTTAGATCTCTGTTGTCGTATAAGGGCTAGTCAAATCAATTAAAGAGCCACATTAATAACTTAGAGCTACGTGTTACTTGTACCATATAAATATTCTTTACCAAGAATTTGTTCACCAGGCTGTTTTTTTTTAAGGGGTGACATTTAACTGTCAAATCATTTTATGTAAAGTAATTATGTTTTATTTATTAGGTTTCTTAATTGTGCTGACACAACAATGTTAAGTGTCAATTTTTTATAAAAAGAAAATTATAAAATTTTAATTTTTTTTTAAATCTGATAAATAGTTTTCACAATAGGGTATTTAGTCTATTCAATGTACTTAACCAATGAAAAATTATGAATAACAAATTTCTAAAATTTGAAATTAAATTTTTTACTTTTAGAATATTAAAATAAATATGAAATTATCATAAAACATTAGAAAACTATATCAAAACTTTGTTCCTAATAAAAAGTCAAATTAATTTGAAAGACCAAAGGATCACTATATTCCCTTCCTTGCCTTGGCAGGGACTAATAATTTCTTGCCTTGGCAGGGACTAATAATTTCTTGCTCTTTACATTGTTTTTGCCATACGCTAATAACAACAATGCTTCATATATTTACGTCGAAAACGTCTTTTTCTCGAGGTGGAGTTTTTGACACAGTTCCCAATCATGGTCGTCCCTCTGCCAAATAAGAATCATCCACGTTTTTTCAAATTGTCCACTGGTTTTTTCGGTTTACCACATGTTTCTGATTATCCACTGGGTTTTTGGGCTTACCCAGGGTTATTGCTGATTGGCAAGTACAGGTAACATGCTTACGGCCTTGAACCGACTCTCCTATGCTCTAATTAATTCTCTGCATATGATCTTTACCTGCTCCATTCAATTCTCTGTAGACAAGGAATGGCAGTGATTGTTTGTTCCGTCACATTCTAGGATGGTAGATGATCTGATTCGTACTTTTTTCAATGCCTTGGATCGAACCTTGCTTCTTCTATTTCCATTCTATACCGATGAGTGACTGTGAGATTTTCATTTGATTAAGGATAATTTGGCGGCCAGCAGAGAACTGGTAGGTCCATTCAATTCTACACAAAATTCTTCAACGAAGTTCACAAGGTCATGAAGCTTGAACCTTCGTGCAATTTTAGTACGGGAACGCTAAGGAGAAATTCATTCTCGAGTCCCATGATGGACGTTTCAGGGTTTGAATGGCCGATATTTTAGGCAGTTCATGCTAACCCTTCGCGACATGGGTTTCCAAGGTATTCTTTTACCATCCGAAAAATTTCATGATGTGGCAGTTCATGGGCGAGCAATGGTAGGAGTAATTGCATTAGGTACTGTGGTCCAACGGCTTGGAAACTGAAGCTCACTCTCTTGTTACGCCGAAGTTCTTTCTCCCAGGTTGGGTTTCTATGACACTTTTCCCAATTTCATGTTTTTTTTAACTAAAACTCAGTATAAAGAGCGAATGTGTTGTTGACGTTTCCTGCGGCTCGTCATTCTGAGTTTAGCCCCCATCCAGATGTTCGTTTATGGATTCATTCGGCCCTCTTTAGCTTTTTTTTTTTCACTTGACTTTCGCTGCCCACGCTGCCCTTAGCACTGTTCTAGGTGCCGCAATTTACAGGAAACTGATGCTCACTCGCTTGTGACGCGGAAGGCGTTCTTTCTCCTAGGTTGGGATTCTATGACACTTTTCCCAATTTCATGCCACATATTTCGAGTTTTTTAAACTAAAATTCAATATATAAAGCGAATGTGTTGTTGAAGTTTCCTACGGGCTCGTCATTCTGAGATTAGCCCCATTCTGATGTTCGTTTGTGGCTTCATTCGGCCCTCTTTGGTATTTTTTTCACTTGACTTTCGCTGCCCACGCTGCCCCTTAGCACTGTGTCAGACGCCGCAATTTGCAGGTATTGTTTGAAAAAAGCATTTCGTTTTTCCAATTTTGTTTCATTTAATCCCTTTCCAGTTTATTCATGCTGTTATGTTTCAGGGAATTGTGTGGATGTTTCTGTCAAATTACCCATCTCTCTCTCCTCCTTGCATTGGATGTTAGTTCATACTTTCAACCTTAAGTGTAGGTAGGGCATTGTCCAATAGACTGGTTAGATTTCTGAACCCCTATACAAAATTTTCTGCTTCCTTCAAAACATGTTTTTCTTTGTATGTAACCAATGTGGGTCCTAGTCTTGATCCCGTTTCTATTGGGGATGGCTTAGCATTTGTCATTACTCCAGATGATCATGGTCTGGGGATCTCTAGCCATTATCTTACAGCAAGAGAATTATCTATTCCATCTGAGTTGCAAACGCTGCAGGAAGGAGAGCCCTTCATGTCTAGGACCTATATGGTGCTAATGAATTGGTATCCATATTATGGAGAAGTTTGTGATAAACTGAGGAAACACATAGCTAACATTTCCGACCTAAACAGAGAAATACGGTAGACGGCCGACTTGGAACAGATTCATAATTATGATGCTCAAATACAAATGGAACAATAAAATTTTTATGAATTACAAACAAAGTAGAACCCATGGTTCCTGGAATTTTGGCATGCCCATGAAGAAGCCCGTTGACTTACTAAAAGGGCTTCAAACCTTCTGCATCGGGTTTAAGAATAAAACAGAGTCATCGGTCCAAACTTCAGCAATATTTTAAACGATCCTCTCCCTCTCAAGTTGCAGCACATGGAAGACATTGAAGCATTATACACTTCCATCCAAGTCCTTCGGACCAACTGGCAAGAGTTTCATGCATGCATATGAGCCTCCAAAGCACTTAATATAGGCTGCTGATCATGCTCTGGGGATCTCTAGAGGCTTTTTGGGGGTAATGAGTCCTACAGGGTTTAATCAACCCCCACCCACATCGTTGAATACAATTGCAGTTGAATTTAGACATCAACAACGTGGACCTCCATGAAGGTAGCAGATTTGGGAAGCATATTCATAGATATGAAAAGTGGTAATATCATTTAAAGATTCAAATTCTTTATAATCATCTCTCCAAATACAAAAGTAAACAAATGAAAGCCCCTTAGGCAGTCAACAAAAACGAATACAAGGGCATAAAAATACATTTGATGCACATATTTTCAAATTTTCAAAGATTTCTCAAACGAAAACAGAATAGGTACCAGCATACCAATGTATCCTTGATTAACTCCATGTACAAGAAATGAAACAGAAATACATGTGTCTTTGATGAAAGCTAAAGAGCACCTGGGAATGAAATAGTAGATAAAAATGTCCGTGTCTTTGCATCCTTTTCCAACATTATATAATGAAAAAAGGTTATTGGATAGACAAGATATCCAGCCACCTCCATGAATACCTTCGTTAAAAACTCGCAGCTACAAACTATATCTACGATATCCATATCATTTTATGTGGGCTTCAAAGTGTTTTATTTGCGAGGATGGCTATGATTTTTTTTTTACTCTCAACTAAGTCCTGTAGCTGACAAAATCTTACCACATTATTGATGATAACGAACCATTTTGGAGCTGGCAATAGGGTAATATTACAGGGTATTTATAGGGTATAACGAACCATTGTTTGCTGCAATATGCAGCTAAAGATTTAACGATGGCAAAGGAAAAACCCAGATTTAATGCGTCTGAGAATGCAGAGAAAAATAATGGTCCAGGCTGATACAATGCAACCATCTGCGAATCTTGGTGGGAGAAAACTACTAGACATCCTGAAGGTGGTTAAGGTTTCATGTTTCTACAACATTATTATTGTTTTAAAATATGTCATTGTTCCTTTTGTTTTATTTAATAGGATTATTGTTTCCAGCTGCAGGATTCTCTTCAGAAGGTTCGATAGTTGCTTGCAAGAAGCTCTTCGGCTATACCAGAGCAACATTAATATTCCTATATTGGCAGCTTAATACAAACCTAAATGCAGAAGGGAAGAGACTGAAAATGGCTTGCGGCTTGCATGCCCTTCAGCATACCAAGAAAAATATTATCAAGTCATAATTTCAACTCTATAATCATGACCCGGTCAATGAACAAATTCAACTCTATAATCATGACCCGGTCAATGAACAAATTCAATGGCGGAGTAGATAGCAACAACACAATCTTGAACCAGTCTATGAACAAATTGAATGATAGAGGAAGTATGAAGAATAACAATAGAGTGTTATTGGTTGGTCATCTATTTTGCTTCCTTATATCCATAGTGATAGGGAATCATTTATGAAACAAATAGGGATCCATAGTTAATATCACTCTGTATGTACTTAAACTTTTCATGGTTGTTTCAATAACATGGATGTCCCAGTGCAAAGATTTGTTTTGGTCGGATTTTTTTTTAAGCAACGCATTTTTATATAAAAGCCAGTTAAAATTTACAAATTTAATTATTTTCCAAAAATGAATTTTGATATTTTTCAGAGTTAAGTAACAAATTTAAACTTGTTTGAGAAACTTAATTAATCAAAATTTAATATATCTATACCTAAATTTTATAATTTTTGGTGTGCAAAATAAACTTGGAAAACATGACATTATGTAGTTCTTGTATGACTATGTTGTGAAAGAATAAAATATTATATAATTTTTATGTATGCTATGAAAGTTAGCCTTAAACGACATGTATCATGACAATCCACACAAGTTGTTCTTTAGAATTGTATCCCACGGCATTTCCATAAAACTGAAATTGAAGGAGCTATCACTTATCTTGGAATTTTGTATTGGAATTAGTATACATGACTTTTTAATATTCATATTCATTATTTGGATAAGTGTTAATTACATTGATGAGGATTAATATCTTAGAATTTTGGGTTATTTATTATCTATGGATAAGGATGAGACAAGTGTATTCTCTAGATTGTTTATGTGATAATCATTAGAAATTCGAAATAAACTATATATATATATATATAATAAAAACTGGTGGCTGATGCATGGATAACCCCTAACTAATGAATGGATAACCGACAATTCATGGCAATAACTAGAAAAAAGTGACAGCAAAAAAATGAATATAAAAAAATAACTGATGGTTGATAAATCCATAACTTGAGCTAATGCATATATACATAAATAACTTATAATTTGGAGTTGATCCATAAATAACATATATTATGTTCCTACAAATTTAAACATAATATATTCAGTCCTTTTAAGAAGGACCATTCTTCAAAGGTGCACAATTATTATGATCCCAAAGATAACACCAAGGAAAAAAAACAGTCTCAATTTTTATATAAACTGTTCACTTTTAGTTGATTTGTCCTATCAGGTGTCTAATTTGAAAATTGTAAGCATTGAAAATTTGTGGGATCGTTGATAACACTTAGTGCTCTATAAATATTTATTGTGGTGTTTGGTTATAAGAATCGTCACATATTATGTGATTTGATGTGCAAACCATTAAAAAAATTATAGTAATTGATGCATATATCTTAGGGGAGCGATTCAAAATGCATTTTTTCAATAATTAAAATCCATAGCATCGTTGTTTTTTGAGTCATTTTCTAACTCACTTGTACATTAACTATTATATTCAACATCTCTTAAGTTTTATTTTGTTTGAAATTTCCAATCTAAGTGTTTATGGGTAATAGATGAACTATTATAGTCATCATCATTCAAAGTGTTGTTTTGTATGGAATTTCCAGACTAACTACATTACATTTTGGGAAATATATGAACTATCATTCAACATAAATGAAAGTATTTGTTTTGTATGAAGTTTACAATTTGAGTCCGTAACAATATTGAAACTAGTCAATGGTTTTCTCCTTGAATAATTTAAGATTGTATTGGTCAAATTTAGTGTGGCATCTTTTCTTATTGAACTATCTTGATGCAATATTTCAAAGATTAGTTTAACTAGAATCCTATACATGTATTCAGAAGTTGTGGAAGTTTGTATTTCATTACATGAAGTAATTATTTATTTGGATTTTTTTATTATCAATATATGAATGTTCCAGTATGCTAAAGTTACATTTGTTGATACTTGATAGTTACCACCTCAGGAACAACGAATATCTTGAGTGCTTGTGAGGAGTATGCTATATGTTTAAGTCAAATCTATAACCATTAATGAGTTTGTTGCAAAATGCACTCCATATTTTCTTATTATCCATTACCCCATAGTCATATGGCACACCTCCCCTATTTTATCAAAAACAATGAAATGACAAACAGGAAATGAACAGCCTTGGTTGTTTCATGGTAATCACACTAACAAAAAAATCTAGGGATATAAAGAAGGATGGACAGGGACCAACTATATGGGCACATGCATTATATTTGGAATCAACTATCATCTATGCCTTTCCATTTGTCCTTCCTTTATGAGATTACTATTAATCCAAATTTTGGAAAAATGTCGTGTGAAAGTGCATTTGTTTAAACAAATAATAGTTTGATCTTCTATGATATTTACAGAAAACTTTATGGTAAAATTACCTAATTTGGTCTTTTGTGTCCAAAACCTCAAATGCCATTATTATGACTAGAGAAACAATAAAGATTCTTTGAGCATAGTATTGCGATTCTTGTGATTTGCATTTTTGTAAGTCTTAATCTATTGTCAAAATCCTTGGTGGCTAAAGCCACACCTTTCTTTGTGATCTGTATTGTAAACATTAATGTGCAAATTTGTATGTATAATGAGATTTCGAAAGAAAATAACTCTTACCATATTGGTCATATTTTAGTCTTCATGAATGTGGATTTTGTTTTTTTTTAATAATACCTTGACCTGTCTTGTATGACATTTCTTGAAGAATTTTGTGAGGCATATGGTTGAAGTAGTTGCCATGAAACTCCATCAATGCATTATGTCCATGAACTAACGGTGTATTTGATAGAAAAGTAGTTTCTTTGTATAACATGTCATTCACAAACATAGGACTAGAGTATTACTGTAATAAAAGGTATGCAAGACCCTATGCTAAAGCATATTCAAATACGAGAACTACCTACCATGATAGGTTGGATGGTGCATTTAGGACATCATTTGAAGTCTCGTGTTCAATATTAAACAATAATTCTCCCCTAAAGTATGTTCTCCCTCTATGTGTATTTGCCTGATATTTCTGTTAACAACAATGATATATCAAGGGTTTAGGTGTTGGATATTTCACCTTGCTAGGGTTTAGGAGATTTTGATTGGTCGCTTGAAGTGAACTTGCCAAGAGTCAACAATGTAATACTTGGGTATACTTTATTAAATCATGTGTTGTAATGTTAGTGTATGCATCATAATCTCTGGAAGGATGGAGTTAATTCGTGTAATGTTGGCAGAATAAACAATATGTTTTTCTCATACATAATGTTTGAAATAGCTATAATTGCAATGGGTATGTGTACAACCATACTTTCAGATGAATCTTTCTTGGTTATACAAGTAACAAGTATTAAGTCATAAAGTAGTTCTCTAGCGTTTGTCAAATGTTTAATTATGTCAACTGCTATAATTTCTTCAATAGATGCAATATAATATGTGCAAGGTTGCAATTGCTCTCTGCAATGTTGGAAGAATAATTAGTGTGCTTTGTCACAAAAGATGCTTGAAAAAACTTTCCTTTTTAGTAGAATACAACCTGTAAGTGATGCCAAATAACATTCATTGTCAAGTAATTGAATTATAATTCAAATTTGTTTAAAGTCATGATTTTGAAACAATACAAACTAGATTATTTATGTTATTGCGGTTTATCATGTTTTCATTTATAGTTGTTTTTTGTTTTATTTTCCAATAACTGAATTGCATGGCAATTATTTCTGAAAGGATTTGTTTTGGAAAATTTGTTGTGTTATGTAATTATTATTATTATTTTTTATCAAGCAAACAAGTTCTTATATATATATATATATATCAGGTCCTCTAAGAGAGAGCTTCCAATATGTTTATTGTTTTCATTTAAAACCAAATTGGGATTGCAGTTGTTGTCCATTTATACATATCTTTACATATGTAGATGTTGGGAATTTAAACATACTTAACAGATTCAAGACATAACATTGATGTCCTTATATAGTGTGTCCTTGTATTTACATTTAAATACTAAACAACTAAACTTAAGAAAACCAAGTATTATCCTTCCTAAGGTTCGATGATATTAATGATGATGGACATTAATATCATCATCATCATCATCAATATAAAACATATAACATAGCACAGGCAGTTCTAACAAATCAATATCACATAGCAATACCACATGCTTTATGCTGTTGATCCATTCATAATTATGGATTTTTAGTCTGGAGTTGTTTTTACATTGATTATTGGACTTTTAATGATAGATTTATTTTATTTGGATGGAGTCTTATAACTAATTTCAAGTTCATTCTCAATATTTTTGGTGACATTGTCTTTAACTTGATTGTCGTGTTGTTTAATTAGACAATGTTGGTTTTTACCATTGAAAATATTGATTTCCAGATTTTAATGGTAATTGTATTGAGTTGTTGTGCATTATCCTTCAACTATGTAAGAGAATGGGTTTACTATAGTTGCTTACCCATAAATTTGTTTTTGTGGAATTTTTCATTTCTTTGTCAAATCTAATATGTTTTCCATAAATTACTTGCCATATTTGGAATCGATAATTATTTGAATTTGAATGCCCCATTTTAATTTTTGTGGGTATTAGATTTTGCTTGTATCCCATTTGACATTTTTCTCTAGAGACTTTGTTAGTGCCAACTAAAAATAAATTATGTCCATCATGTGGGTGAGTTGTATACGTATGAACCAAAGCCATGCCATGCATGTTTCAATTATATATCGGAGCAATTTAGATCATTTTGTCTTAGGCCTAATTATTTATGAAAGAACCAACACAATGGAAAATATTTTGTGGCTATGTATTCAGAAAGAACATGAACATGTTTTCTTCTTCAGATCTATTGATAAGATGGAAATACCCCCCTTCTTTCTCTCTACATATACATATACACCAATAATTTAACTAAAAATTCCTTGATCAAAACTTGGTTATTTAAAAAAGGTAGCAATTTTTAATGTTAATGCTCACGTTTTCACTTTCAAAGCCTTTGAATCGATTTGATCTCTGTCAACCTTTGAATTGATTTGATCTTTGCCAGGCTTGGAAAAAGGGATGGGATCGATTTTTTAGAGATGCTTTCAGTCAGCATGAGGAAGCAAACTAGAGAAAACGAACGTGTTGCTAACTGGGAAAAATATTCCGTGAAATACATTTCAGGACTTTCGCTTAACTCTGTCCTATTAGGTGGCCTTTTTTGTATGGGTGAAATAGGCCCAAAGAGGCATGCCACTTTGGGGAATTAGATTTAATGACAAGGATGAACACCTTTTGACAGATTAGATAAGAAGAATATAAAATTGTTGAACACCTTTTGACAGATCAAACATGCGGAATATAAAATTGTCGATCACAATTTTGATACAAATAATATAAAATTGTTTCTCTCGATTTGCATCTATATTGAGTATTGACATAATTTTTGCAATCTAATAGTGATACTTTATCTCACATTTTAGAAAAATGACTTTCCAAGCAAGATTTGTTTTTCAATATATTGACAAAACAACTTAGTAGAAGTTGCTTATATTGGAATTTGGAATTCTATTGACTATTTTTATATATCACAAATGCCCAAAATTCTCCTTCTCCTCAAACGTGCTCAATTTGGAGTAAGCCCCAGTCACAAGAATTGAATCTTGTTACAAACATTGTTGTGGCAGGCCTCTCAGGCTTATTCATAAACTGGGTCAAATACTTTCCTTCTCTTTGCAACGTGAGCCAAAGCTAGAAGTGGAGGCTTACCAATAATTTCAACAAACCTTACACAACCACCAATGACAAGTATATATTATGTTGAAGGAACTCCTAACCCTTCATCCACGCCAATCCTTTCATTCCATCTCTTCAAGGCAATTCCTACACAAACTTATTCTCAACATCCCCATACCTTCTTAGCGCATCATAGACTGGATTTTCACTTTTTAAACTTCATCATAGCCGGCCTTGGAACTTTATTTTCTTTGAGATTTGATTTTAGTTTCTCCTTATCAACTAATTCACCCTCAACAACAACTTCGGCGTATTATTGCACCTTCTTGAGGCAATTGTAGTATATGTCTATAAGGAGATAGTTCCTTCCTATAACTACCCAAATTGCCTTTATATTAAAATATACCTTTTATTTTGTAATAATGACTTCATTTATGAAAATACATAGTCAACATAGTGTGCCGAAGTTTTCCAAAATAAAATCTTTTTTTAAATAATTTTTTTAACAAAAAATTTGTAAATATAATTTTTTTAAACTATTTATTTATCTTTAAATAAAATAAGATCTTATTTTTGAAACTATATTGGAAACTTTTAGAATTTTAATGTAAGACCTTTACATTTTAATATTTCAATGTTATAAGGAGTACTTTAAAGATGATCGACACAATTACCAAGATTGTCACCTGCAATATTAATATTGTGATGGTATATATGCAAAACTTCAAGATTATTTTTACTCATATAAATGCAATAAATATAATTTTTTTTTTAATAAGTGATTTTTTTTTTTAAATTTAGTTTTATAGACCGGTTAGGCTTATAAGAAATTTCTTTATAACCTCATGCTTTTATATTTGTGTACGAGAAAGTACTATTAGAGAGGAAAAAAACACATTAAAAAACCATAACTATATTATTTAATTAATTTACAAATTTGTATTTTAAATATTTTAATGTAAAAATGTAGAATATATTTTATGGTAAAAATTTACATGAAAATTTTAATATATATATTGAATAATTAAAAGAATGAGAGGAAACATAACTGAAGTAGTTGTTGAAAGAGAGTTTGCTAACCTAGAAGGGGAAACGACAAAAGCTGTTGAGTGAGAACTCAAGTGCTGCAGGAGGCATCTTCCTCAAAATCAGGTCAAGACTCCTTGTGGAGTGTTAAAGAGCAGGAGGCTCATAAATGATCAAGTCCTAGGAAAAACACTATAAAATAATATGTCCATCGAATAAGTGGGAGGTTGGCGATGGATGGGGAAATGACCTGTTTATGCCAAAGAGATGGTGCATTGATCAGATTTTGTCCTTGTGGTTCAACAAACAACCTTGGGGGTTCTGGAGCAAGTAAGACTTGGATTCTCTAGGAGTTGGTTGGGAGGAATGACAAGTTTAGTTATGTTTTCTCGACAGTGGTGACATGTTTCTTACTAAATTTATTGATTGTTTAGTACTGATAATTATAGTTTGAGCGTAGATGTGAATTCTAAATGCATTTTAAACTGAAGAATTATGTTATGTGTCTGTTCCTAATCTTTTTATCTCTTTCAAAATACGTTCTTAGTATAAATTGTTAATTATTTATAGAATGTAGGAAACTGTAGATCTTGTGTATATTCTATGCACATCTAAATTACCTTGCTAATGTTGATTTAAAAATGATTAATTATCGAAATTAGTAAATAGATCTAAGCAAGTGTAGACCAATTGTATTTCCCTAGGAGTCAAGGCATCCACCCAAAGTATATCTCTGTTTTAAAATTATTATGTATATATTACTAAAGATAATCTCTGTCTTGGGTATTCATACCTAGTTTCAAAATATATCTAAATATCTTAATAAGTAAAAAGGACTGAACGAAAGGATCACAAGCAAGCTAACTACTCAATTAACAAAGCTAAGAAAACAATCGCCTAGCTCGTAGATCCGCGCCCCAAACTCAACTATGATCAATATCATATATGATAACCAAAACAAAACAACAAATCGACAAATCCCAACCATAAGTTTAAAGAATACAATCAAGTATATAATCTCTGTTTCTAAGTTAATTGGGTATTCATACCCCATTTAAGACAGATCTAAACATATTAACAAACCAAAAGAAACTGAATGACATGATCACAGTCAATCAAACAAAGTAATCATTTACAAGATAATCATCAACACCAACTCATAGATCTGAGCTCTAAACAAAACAAATATTCAAATCTAGCTAAAACACAGAACAAGCCTATTTCCAAATCAATATCTGATCCAGATTTATGTGTGAACGAAATGAAAGAACATACACATCATAATAATCAGAGACATTTTGCAAAGATAACAGAGATACAGTAAACACATATTCTATTGAATGGCGGAAATAGAACAGACTGTAATACAATTGCTAGAATGGTGGTAGCTATCTCTGAGAAGAGATGTGGCCGCTACGCTCATTCGTGCTAAGCTTCATACAAATTGAGGCCAAAGGGGCCTATTTATAATAATAATGAGATGAGAACCCCAAAAGTCCCAAAACGTAACCCTAGAAGATGAACCGTCATAAAGTTTGCGGCCCCACGGTGGTAAGTTGAATAGTCAACTTCCCGGGGTCATAACTTTTGCATATGATCTCCGATTTGGGCGTTCGATAGCTCGTTGGAAAGGTCTATCTAAGATTTACAACTTTTGGTCGGCCAAATGCATGCCGATGGCAACCATTTGGCCCCGAATCTCCAAAAAACGTCGTTTAAGGCCTCAAAACGGCCCCGAAAGTTTAGGACTCGAAAAACTGCCGAAAAATAACTAGGAAACTGCCACAATGGACAATTGTTTTGAGCAAGTGGAATAGGTGGGTGGCCATCGATCTCCATCTGGATCAATATCTTAATCAAAATTCACAGTAAGATTTAGAAATGACAAATCACATCTACATGTTTTAATAGCTTAATAAAATACAACGTATACTCTCTGTTTGCGGGCATCCATACCCACAAATAGATCGATCTGGATAAAGAGTTAAAACCATAATAGAGTCACAATACTTAAGTATAAGCAACAATCATTTGATTGAAAACAGAGCTTCCAAATAATAATCACAATCAATCAATTTTACAAATAGGGCCTTAAACATATTGTTCGAGAACCATTTTATTCAAACAGAACAACCACTGTAAAATCAATTACTTTCGAGTATGAGAGGCTGTGAAACCTACTATGTAAACTAACCAAGACATCTAAGTATAGACCCAATAGGGGTTATGAATTTTTTTAAAACAAAACTTATCTTTGTCATGGCTGTAAAATCCATATATCTCCATAGAAACCTCGAACCCAATCGTTTGGGAAAACTAACTTAAACACTGGACCTACCAAAGAGTCTTAAATTCTGACTGATAAACGATCTAGAGGCACAATCCACAAGCCAAGCCACACTGGTAATTACATGCACACAACTTGGTGGTGTTATTATATTGTATTGACCATAAGTAATTTATGCATTCTTTATTGAAATAGAGTTTGAGGAAATCCATCACCTCTGGACAGAGAAGGAGTCACGAGAGGAGGTGACCATGTCTCCGATGTCGCCATGCCATGCTTAGTGAACTGTATTCACATGCAAGTAACATTAATCTATTCCTTACTAAAACTATAACTTATTGAAAGGTAAGAAAAAACCTAATCACAGTTGTTACCTGCATTCTGAGTTTGGGTCGTGAAGGTGAAGCATGATTATTCCCAAGCCTTCACGCATGTTCTGACTTCACCTGTCAACAACAATGATAGAATCATAATATACTCCAATTTATAAATGTAAAACTTATTAAAAATAACCAGTGAGGAAGAACTTACCTTATGAAGTCGCGTAGAGGGCTAAGGGTCGACTCCTCGTGGCTCTTCCTTCCTCCTCTACCTGCACAAACAAACAAATCTTAATGTTAAAATATGTATCTAACAAATAAACCTGAAAATCAAATTTGTAGAGTATTGAGGGAAGAATTTATCCCTATCTGTTTATTTAAATTTTTAGGCTACAAAGGCTCTGCCATAACTCAAAAGAGGGCGATTGGATTTCTTCTTAAGCCTCACTAAGAACAATGAAGGGATGAGGCTGTAGTGGAGGCCACATTGCCATTAGTTCACTAATAAAAACCCCCAAACAACTCAAGATTACATACTAGAGTGCTAAATTTTCATTAACAGACTATGAAGGGTAAAGGCTGATGCAACATAGCCATGGAGCAGTAGAGCGACATCAAGAAAACTCAAACAGACTAAACGAATGCATCAAAACCCTTGGGACAACATAAAGACACATTAAACACTTGAACCAGATCATGACAAGTGGAGGGCCGAGACCCATCTCTGGCCACCATGCATGTGATCAAGCAATGCCATCGAATGCACCTGGATGCGTTGTTAACTCATAGAAAGGGCTAAGGAATTAAACATTTAATACAAGCATTTAAACCTCCTTCGCTGGAATCCACCTATGCCTCCCCCATCGTATTCATACATCAAACCTTATGTATAAGTTATAACCCCCACGATATGTAATCCCGCGTGCTAGGGATTAAACCATAGTCCAAGTCTTAGGGTTCTACAAGCCTTCCAACATCAAGAAATTTAAACATTATTTAACCACCTTTTCCAAACAATGTCATACAAAGGTTGGGTCTATACAAGGTCAAAACTAATAATCTTAGCTAGGACTAAGCCATAGGTTTAGGCTTAGGTCCTAAGTAATTAAACCTTTGCAATAATAAAGGATTAAACATCAGCTTGGCGAGGCTGCGACCAAGTTGTCACTACACTTGGAGCCCACGCCAACGAAGAACTCAACCTGTCATCCAAACATTTACATGTGAAGTTAAACTTATACATACATGTGAATGAAAACATGTAACGACGAATATAATATGTTACGACAAATAGAATCATGTGGCGACAAGTTGGAAATAATAAACACTAAGCAATTTTTTTTAATTAAGGATTTTATGGGTTTGTGACAATATATTAGTGACATAAATGGGTGATAATAAATTTAGTCACTTAAAAAGTAAATACAGGTTTTATGATTTAATATTATTCATAGGGTCACCTTATATATTAGTGGTTTTATTAAATGATAAGTGAACTCTTATCAATTAGTTGATCAATTATTGAAAAGTATTAAAAATATAAAAAGAAGAATATTATGCCACTCAGAAAGACACTCAATTTGCTTGTTTATGATCATGACATTGTCCAGGACACAAAGTAACAACCAATAAATGTGTTTTGGAGCTTTATAGATTTGAATCTTATGTTGTTTTATGACAAAAAAAAATTAGTGATATTTCAGTAGGCTATGCTTAACATGACATGCATGCTAATACATTTGTTGATACATAAGGCATTTTTTTACCCATCCCTTGCTGGGTTTGCAATGACTTGATAGCCAGGATAAAATTTCTCAAACCGAAACCTGGTGGTGGTTCGGGTTAAGTGATGAGAACTATATTGTAGCTTCAGTGTTAAGCTATTGTACTAGTTTATCGTTTGATATGCAAATGTTCCTTTTTCAAAATTTCCAATTGTGGGATGTGTATTATTAAGACCATAACAATTTCAAGGTTATATCACACCTTATGGAGTAAATTTCTCTCCAAGTGAAATTTCAATACTGTTAAAATACCCAATGTAATTTTTTGGTGTTTACAACTATAACGAAGAGTTAAACTAGCAAAATAGAAGTACTTACATACATGGACAACCATTTTATATATTTATCTTTTGACTAGGAGAATCGACAATTGGGGACGGGGCTAGTACTCGTGTGACACGGGGTCCAGGGATCCAATCCCACTATCACTATACCCCTAGGTGCAACCATAGATCCTGACCCATGGCACACGGGTCAATTTGGGGCGATTTGAACACAAGACCATCCATTTACAACATTTCCACTTTACCACTTGCTCTGCCTCCCCATGGACACATGACCAACCATTTTAATGCCTCCAGGCACATAAAATATCTTATGGACTCCTTGTACTCTTATTTTCTTGACCATTTTTCAACATGCTCTTCTAAGTTTGAAGACATTCAAGCTTGCATTTGTAATCCTGTAACTAATATAAGCTTTATTACATATACCAGTAATGAACGAGTTATTATTTGTAACAATGAACACGAGGCTTACAAGGATACTATGTGTGAAATCACTACGTGTTTTACTTGTTATATGTATAAAACAATCCACTATTTTTTTCTCTACTAATGCGATACAAGTGATTACAATTGTTTGCAACTATGTTATGAAGTGAATCTTAGTCATATAAGCTTATACATTATTCAAGCTCATTACGGCCTCTAACTAACCAGAACATGCAATATCAATAATAAAACCTATCATAAATTAGAGATATTATATTTTCCTATTAGAAATACGGTTTATCACAGCTTGCTTGTTCTTCTATAAATTTGATTGATTCTCATCTTGTACATGTTTACATGTGTGACAACAATGACCACATTAGAGATAATATAGGTGCAATAATAAATAATAGTAAGTGAAGATAATTAAGTGTATTACTCTCTGAGCTCGAACGAGTGTGGCTCATTGGCATCACTTGATATGAAGTCACTTGTTGTAAAGGAGGTTATGAGATCAAATCCCACCCGGGTTTACATGTGCCCCATGTCTTGCGGGCAGGTGTGGGGCACCTAGAGGTATAATGGTAGCAGGAATGGATCTCTGGACCCCATGTCATGCGAGTACTAGCCCAACTCCAGTTGCCTATTCCCCTAGTCAACAAAAAAAAGTGTATTGCTCTCTTAACCTTCAATGCACAGTTTGCGATATTCTCTTTCTTTGCATCATCATTTTATCATTTTTTTTATTGGAGCAAAACGTTGTCCATTGCATCTTTAATAGTGAATAATTTTTCTTGGAATCTAGACGTGAAGTGAACAACCCAAATTTTTTGTTATCTTATTGTTTTTTTCATGGAATTTCAATAACAAGGAGGAAACTCTTCATGACATCGATTTGACTATTCTCTTTTTTACTTCATCACAATTATTTTATTCGTCGTTTATTTTATTTTTCCTTTCAATGTTCTATTACATCTTCTGGTGCAATTGTTGCTACTTTTGATGCAATTGCTAGTAAATATTTTATTGTAACTTTTCCCTTATTGAAGGAAGCCCAAATTCCAAATAAAAGATTTGATAAAATATATAACATGTAAATTTTAAGTTATTTATTTAAAAAGATTTTTAAATTGACGCATGTTCATTTTATTTTAGTTTTTTTATAAATATTAAAATTTTAAACTTTACAACTAAATGAAAACAATAAAATAATATATATATATATATTTTATCAAAACGATTAATTTTTTTTTAATTTGAAAAGGAAAACTTGGGCTTTCACCCAATTACAATTTGTTCCAAAGAATAAAATTCCTTACACCAGAATGAGATTTTGTCATGGAATGGAATGCAATAAGCAAGGCCCGTCATTCACACATAACATTCCCGAAGGGAGGAGGCAACCCTGATTTGCTTTGAGATCTGCCAGCTTATTCAAATCATGGAGAATGTGATAAGAAGTAACTGAGTCACAGTCCATCAAAATGAAATGCAACCTTTGCATGGTCAAATTCAAAAAAAGATTATTGAACACTGAATCCGAGTTTAGAATTTTGATGATGATTTTAGAATCTCCAAAGATTTGCAGATTATTATGCCCTGCTTCCTTTGCTAGTTGACATGCTTTCAAAAGAGCAAATAATTCTGCCTGATTATTTGTATTTTGCCCTATTCCCCAACTGAAACTTGTTTCTAATTTTCTGCCTGGATGAAATATCAAACCCCTTGCCCCACCTTTCCTCGGATTTCCTTTTAACGCACCATCAAAGAATATCGAAGTCTTATTTTTAGATTTCCACCAATCTAAAAACTCCTTTTCTGAGAGCCTGACCTGCCAAAAAATTTTGATGACAGATTTACTTAAACACACCTGAATTTTATCCACTGATTTTGTACCAAGCCAATTTTGTTCAACTTCTAGATTATTTCCAGCTATTTGAAGGTTTCCTATTGTTTCTAATAGAAATGCCTTAGCTTTAGATGCTACAATTTCAGGTTTCGGGATTTTGCCATTAAAAATCATATCATTTCTCACCGGCCATTTCATGAAGACTTAAACGCAGGTGATATTATTGTATGAGAAACTATTCGCGTGGTCATAATATCAGGTTTTCTTTTATCCTTTCATGCACTAGTATATGGATGATTGGTGTCACTCTTGTTTATTCGATCGGTTCATTGCTATGCAAATATATGGATTGCTTGAAGGAAAGATCCACGACAGGGTGGCTTGGGTGTGTCCTCAACGTGGGGCGGACAGTCCATGAGTTTAAACGCAGCTGACTGCTCAGATTCATTGACAGTTTCAGGGTTCTTTGTGGATTACTGTATAGGAACAAGTTTTTTACTTTTCTATGGCTTACAGAGCTGTTTTTTAGACTCCTTTTTTTTTATGTTGTTACTATTTTTGACATTGTCTCTTTGAGACGGAAGAAGCTGTGACAATGTTCGTGGGTCTCTATTGATCCACCTACATGTGCTATGTAATTTGTTCTTTAATGAAATAAAATTACGAATTTTTCCGAGGAAAAAAAAATCATATCATTTCGAGCCAGCCATAATTTCCACCAAATAAATTTTGGTATAGCTTGCAAGATTTTTCTCCAAGCATGATTGGAATAAAGAGCACCACGATATCTTGATTGCCAGTTTTTAAAAAGAATGACCGGTTCAACATTTAGAGGAGAAAAAGAGAATGACAGCCCACGTAGAACTAAAGTCCTAACCTTTTGAGCAAATACGCACTCAACTAAAATATGTGCTGAAGACTTAGCTGCCTGAAAACACAGACAACATCTAAATGATCCATACAAACCTTTTGTTGACAAATTTTCACCCGTTAACAATTTTTGATGAATTACAATCCAAGTGAAGAAATTAATCTTTGGAATGTTGGGCAGACTCCACACCAACTTCCAGAGAGTTGCGTTGTGGGAGCCAGAGGAATCCATTGCACTGGCATGCGCTAAAATATGTAGATGAGAGTAACCGAAAGCAACAGTATAAAATCCAGATGATCCCCATCCCCACGAGTCTCTGCAAAATCGATGGATAGGAGTCTTTCCTTTTAGCCTGGTTAATAATAGATTTTGATGGTCAGAGAGATTAGGAAGATCACACTCTGTCATGAGAGGAAGAGACCAGTCGATCCAATTTCCTTTATCATCCCATGAAGCTATATCGGCCAATCTATGGATTCCTTTATTTGTTAACCAATTTTGAATCTTAGCTATAGCATCATTAGCATGAAGTGAATCGTGTCCATTAATTCTATCTTCCCACAGAAAAGTATTCCGACTATTTCCTGGAATGCGATACAGATGTTGAACAAAGAAATCGAGTACTTTCCTACATGAATTCCAGATAATTGATCCTTTAGTGGTATTTTCCATTTGAATATTCTTTAATGATCTACCGTGAAGGTATTTTTTCCATAGCAACTGACTAACCAGGTGTTGCTTGTTAGAAAACAACTGCCATAAAAAATTTCCTCCCATTGCTATGTTGGACAATTCTGGATCTTTGAATTGTAATCCTCCATCAAGAAGAGGTCTTTTTACTATTTCCCAATTAACCATATGCATACGGTGTTGATTTCCTTTCCCACCTCCCCATAAGAAGTCTCTGAGTAATTTAGAAATCTAATTCATAATAGCTTTTGGCGCCAGAAGTAAAGAGGATTGATATATCGGAAGAGATGAAAGTACTGACTTAATCAGAGTGACCTTTCCTGACTTGGTTAGCCAATGACCTCCCCAAGAAATGATCTTTGCTTTAATCTTACTGATGATTTCCATCCAGAGAGAGGGATTGTTTTTCCCCAAAGTTAAAGGTAGACCCAAGTATTTAACCTTGTCCCAATAAGCATATCCTTCAAAGCCCAAGATCTGAGATATTTTAGCTACTTTTGATTGATCAACATTCCATCCGTATACTACACTCTTTTGGTTATTAATGAGAGCCCTTGATATAATACAAAAATGTTGCATAATTTCAAAGAAAGCTCTTGCCATTTTTAAAGATGCCCCTCCCAAGAGAAAGGTGTCATCCACAAAGAGGGCATGGTTGATAGCTTCAACTCCTACTACTGCAGAAATGCTCGGAATGATACCATCAATTTTTCCTGCTGATAACTTCCTGCTTAGGGAGTCGACCATAAGAATGTACAAAAAAGGCGACAAAGGACAACCCTGTCGAAGACCCCTGGAGGCTTGAAAGAAGTTTGCTGGCCTGCCATTTACCAATGGCGCTATCCAAGGATTGTGAATGCAAGCTTTTATCAAATTTAAAAATGCAGAGCTGAATCCAAAAGACTAAAGAACAAAAAAAAGAAAAGACTGCTTTACCCTGTCAAAGGCATTTGCCATATCAAGTTTGATGAGCATGCCCTTCTCCTTCCAAAGAAAACTGGAATGCATAGCGTCTTGAACTTGAATAACATTATCCAGCATATGTCTCCCTTTTACAAACCCTCCTTGAAGAGGAGAAATTAGTTTCTCAAGCAAAGGTTTAAGTCGATTTGCTAGCAGTTTAGAAAATATTTTATAGGATGCATTGCAAAGGGAGATAGGTCTAAATCTATCAAAGGAAGAAGGATTGGCTTCTTTAGGAATTAATGCAAGAAAGGTGGAATTTGTGCAACCCCCCACTTTGGCTTTAATCTGGAAAGATTTTAACATTCGGAGGAGATCTTTCCTAATAAATGGCCAACAAATTCTATAAAATTGAAAGGAGAACTCATCAGGACCAGGAAATTTATCTGGTTCCATGGACCAAATAACGTCAATAATTTCTTGGTCCTTAAAAGGCTGCATTAGCTCATCATTTTCTGCCTCACACACCAAGCTGGGAATGTTGGCAAAAAAATCAGAGGTAAGATCAAGATCAGAGATTCCATCTTCCTTGAAGAGGTTCTGAAAATGAAATTCAGCCAGCTGTTTGATTTGAGAATTTCCTTTTACCACTTCACCAGATTGGGAGTAAATTTCCGAGATATGATTTTGAGAAATTCTAACTCTACATTGCTTGTGAAAAAAGGAGGTATTCCTATCTCCAGCTTTTAGCCAAGTACTTCGAGATTTTAATCTCCAATATTCTTCTTCTCGCCTGAAAGCTTGGAAATAAATGGTCTGTGCATTTTGCTAGTAAAGCTGGAGTTATTTCTGTTTCTTCCATTTCCAATTGAATTTTTTCCAGGTTTTGAAGGGCTTCTTTCCTTTCACTGGTAGGTTTTTTTTGAGTAAGTTTTACCTAATTCTTAAACGCAACTTTGGTATTAATGAGCTTCCTCTCCCAGACATAATTTGGAGATCCGGAAACTAGAATTGCCCAAGCCAAGGTGACAGTGCTCATGAATCCATCTCTATCTTTCCATAGTGGACTGAATCTAAAAGGAATGGGGCCAAGATCCTCTTCATTTTCAATCTGTAATAAAATCGTTTTATGGTCTGAGGTGATCTTTGGCAAGATACTAGAGGATATGACTGTTTTATCTGCTAGCAAGGAGCTCTAAACCAGAAAATGGTCTAGTCTAACATAAATGTTGGCTGCTCCTAATATGTTATTTGACCACATAAACATTCCTCTTTTGGGTTTGAAATCAATCAACTCCCACTTAAGTATGAATTTATCCACCCAATTTAGCATGGGATCTCTCCCATAGACACCGCCAACTTTTTCTTTAGCATTCAGAATTAAATTTAAATCTCTGGCAATTATTAAATTTGAAAAGGAGTTTGCAACGAGAAAGGCTGCCAGCAAGTTCCAACATTCTCTTTTTTCCTGTAAATTGACAGGCACATACAGATTAAAAAGGCAAAACACTTTCTTACTTGGAATATGACAAAGTTGAGTGAAAATCCAATGCTGCGATTTGTGGGAATTTTCCAAAATAAAGTCAATTCCAGTCCATAATGTGGCTATTCCACCAACAGTGCCTCTGGAACTCACTACCTTACCAACATTCACTTTCCAACTCTTGCTACTAATGGAGAGTAAGCTTTCCTCATCGATTTTTGTCTCTTGGAGCATAAGGACATTTGGAGAGGCCATTCTGATGAGATCATTCACTGCTTCAGATTTTGTAGAATTGTCGAGCCCTCTACAATTCCAAGAGACACATTTCATCATTTGACGGAAGGGGTTGGGCCTCCTTTTGCAGGTCTGGCCCGAGTGTTCCTACCAATGGACATCTCTAAAGTTGATTGACTTCCCTGCATCTTAAGTCGTTCAACTTCTTTCTCCCGGACCGTCTTGAGAGATTTCCACCCTTTTTGGGCTGACTTACCAATAGGATCTTCATCTGAAGAGCCAGAATTGTCCATAGGTTTCTTTTTTTTTTGCCATTTCTACATAAGTAGGAGAATGACCTTCTACAGGTGTGTTGAGTTCTGATTCATGGCCTTTATCTTCTTCACTTGTTTGGATTTGAGTTTGAGGGACTTCTCCCTCTTCAAGAGTTTGGTCTTTGGGAATGCTCAATACTTCAAAATTGTTTTTAGTCATTGATTCTTTCATAAATTCTCCATGTTCTTTCTGTCCAGAGGTGCTGCTGCTTGTCCCTAGTTCTCCTTTTTGTTTCTTTTCTTTATTTCCTTGCTTTGCTGATTTAGTTTTTGGAACTTGAATCCATTCATCTCCCTTTTCTTTAACAACTTCTTCTTCACCTTTTTTCTTGTAGGATCTGGCAAAGTGTCCATAACCATGACAAAACCTGCACTTAAAGGGCAGTTGTTCATAGTCTAGCTCTTGTACATAGGTCCAATATGCTATTGTCAAGTTAATAGCTTCGGGTAATCCTACCTCCAAATCCATTTCAACACAAATTCTGGCATAGGTATAATGATCTCGACGATCAGCCCTATCAATATATTTCCCCAAGGTGTTTCCAATAGCTTCAAGGGCTCTTGGATTCCAGCAATGAAGAGGAAGGTGCGGTAACCTAACCCAGACAAGGACCGCTGAGGGAACATCTTGGTTCGAATCAAAGTTCGAAGACCATTTGTTCAAGTAGAGTCCCTAGGGACCCATGAAGTATGGCCTGTTTCGAAAAATCAAATCTCTATCAGCAGAATTTTCAAAGAGAAAAACATAATATCCCTTACCTATCAAATTGTTGCAGATACCTTCTGAGATGAGAGGTTTCCAATTTCTATGAACCCATCCTGCAATTGTCTTAGGGGAAGTCCAAAGCCCAGTGAACTGGCCAATGAGACCCCGGTCAGCAATGTTTATAGTTGTTTGACAAGTTTCCACTGGTAGGGCTACCGAAGGAATATTTTCAAGCTTGTTTACAAAAGTTTGCTGGGTTTGAGTGAGTTTCCTTTTGCTTCCTGAAGCTGTTAATCTTCTAAAGGTGTTTAGATCAAGAATAGGGGAAGATCCCCTTCATCCTCCATGACCCCAAAACAGAACCACCAAAAAAAGACTCAAATAAATCCCACCAGCGTTGAGCTCACTGCTAACATCCAAACCAAGGTCGAACAGAATATCCACCAAGTCGAGAAGCTGTTTGAACAAAGAATCCTTTGCAAAAATCAGGCTCAATAATTGGTTACTGGAAAGCTCCAAGGATGAAGCTCCACCAAGATCATAATCATAGAAACTTGAGAAGCTGATTGAACAAAGAATTCTTTGCAAAAATCAGACTCAACAATTGGTCACTGGATTGCTCCAAGGATGAAGCTCCACCATGATCACAATCAAACTCTGCTTGGACAGAGTCCTCTGCAGATATCAAACTAACAAGAGACTCCACAACTCTGAAGGCCAAGGTTCAGGGTTCACGCATAGATTTTTTTTTAAAATCCTCACAGTCAACTAGCCTTAACGGATCGACAAGCAGACTCCATTATCACTCCGAACCGGCGGCAACAAAGAGATCTGCGCACCCGTACCAGAATGGCTAAGAATAAACTTGGAGCGAAATGGAAATGGAGCCTCTGTAGTCAAGAATCGAACAACAATAGCTCAAAGCTTCGACGAGTTGAGAGAGCTTGATCTATTCAGCGAGACGAAGCGAATCGACACAAAGTGTTCAATCAGTGATCGACGATCGGATAGACAACCCCTCAGCTCAATCACCAAATTACATCTGATATAGCGACGACGAAAAGCTCATGGGAAGCGATCCCTCGTCATCGACGAGTGAAAAACCAAACTCCAAAGGCCTTTCGAAACAACGGATTGACGAGAAGAGAACTCCAAAATGAATGTCAACAAAATTGGATTGGCAAGCAGACTCCAAAATCCTTCCGAAATGGCGGAATGATTCTGATGAAGATGAACTGTAAAGTTCTGCGCACCCGAAAAGCTTACCAAAATAGCCAAGAAATGAACTCGACCTGCAACTTGGAGACTACAACGAAAAAATTTGAAAATGAATCTTGGAGTGAAAAAAATTGTTTCAACACCTAAAACATTTTACTCTATATCCATAGGAATTTTCTTTATATATATTTTAATATTCATTTATTATCAACATTAAATACTAAGAAACACTGTTCTTTTTTAAAACGTCTTCTAATTATTTTATAAAACCCGTTATTAGAAGTCCTCGCCTATGGCATATACTATTTATGTTCCATTATTTGTAATTAGTTTGACAACAATACATCACCAAAAGCCATGTTTAACAAAGTTATTAAAATAATGGTTATTTAATATTTTTTGTTATGTTTTTTTTTTTCCAAATATTTTTGAATATTTTTTGTTATGCTTTTTTTTATAATTATATTTTTGAATATTTTTTTTCAAAATTTATTGGACAATCTTAAAGTCTTTTTGGCATTGTTGTATCGACAAATTTAAATTGATTTCTCCATTATGGCAAGTGAACAACTGGTGACTAGTTATTGTATTCACATATTTAATTTGACTTTTAGAGACAACCCAACCAAATGACCGTCATGGGTTTAGCGGCTCCGGTTGTTTTATGGCCTGTGTTTTTGTTTCTTGATTTTGATTTTGTGCATCCATTTTGATAAGGAATAGAGATTTTGAGGAAGGGCCTTATATGTTTGCAAAATCTAACTTTGGCATGCTTCTTTGTCCCAACATTGAATATCTGTCATCTCTTATCTACGAGGTTGGATCATCAAATCCATGAAAGTCATATGTACCTTGATGTCGAGCATTTTTTAGTTCCATAGGGAAAGAAGGTCGTGGATCTAGTGGTTAGGAGGGGGAGCGCCATATCCCAAATTGTTAGAATGATTCCTAGTAGATTGTATCTGTTGAAGTGATGATAGGAATACTTATTTGGGTAACATGACTTTGGAGGATTTGGCTGGAAGAAAAAAATTAAAGGGATTAAGGGCCTTCAAGGCTTCAAGGCTGCAATGTTTGTGTTTACTATGATCTCCCATGAATCATATTACATTCTTCAACACATTTTACATCATGAGAAGTGATGACTTCATAACTTTGTGTGGTCCAATGATAGATCAAGTTAAACTCTTTTCTCTTCGTTAAGCATTCTATTTCTATCTGCTTGCATATTTTATTTTATTGTTGTCTACTTTATTGGTGTATGCATTTGATTAGTGCTTATGATCTGATCCGAGACCTCCCATATTAGTGGAGAGATTGATATTGCTTGTATGTTTAAATTTCTATATAATTTTGGCTCCATCTATTCATTAGACATGCCATGGCCTTAGTGTTTGTACAAGCCAAATTGAAAGAAGAGCTCAGTTCTGCATCCCAATAACATATCATCTCTTCCACTATCGATTCTTATCCTCCTCCCACAAACCCCCCCAAAAACAAAGCAATGGAGTGCGGGAGGAAGGAGTATACCTATCACGGAGTTCACTGTAGGTTCTTCCAATTCAAAACTAACAGTATATATTTATTTACACAATATATATATATATTGTTGTGCATCTTTTGGTGGATAAATGCAATGCAAATGCTATCTAGTTGATGCCTACTATTGTTTGTTGGATTATGTCTATAAATTGCCAGATTAATAGGTAGATCAAACTATTATTTCTTGGAAAGCTTCTTTTCGGATGCTTATGAGCTATCTCATCGTGTTTACGCTACTAAACATGATGATCTTGTCCATCTAAGGGATTGGAATGGAAATATCATTATCTTCATTTTCAGTGGATCTTTTGATCTCAAAGTTTTTGTATCCATAACAAGTAAATTTAGAGAGTTCCAATTAATAATATTAGTTGCCTAAAGTCAATGAAATATAGGAACAACTAGCTAGACTCCATCCATTTGGGTTCTCTCACCCAATTTATGCTTATTTGAAACAATCTTGGTGTCAAAAAAGAGGTATTATGATCTCAATTTTTTTCCCCTTGAAATAAATCTCAAGGAAATTTTTGAGTGCTTTCCCGTTAAAATCCCCAAATTTTTATTTAGAATATTTTGTAGTGTATATACTTGTTTTTAGTTAAAATAGATTTAAGGCAGTTTAAATAGTGTACATACCTTTAAACAATGTGTGCAATTCCTTATGCTCTAAGGGTTTTGAGCTTTAACCTGAAACTTTGTTCACTTTCCAATATTGATATTGAAATAGTTCCTAAATGTGCATATGCACGACATTTAATATGAAGCATTCAAAATCCTTAATTTAGGTTATCTATGATGAAACTAGGCATAATACCATGATCATTTTTTTGTTTTCTTTACTTTCTAGGTCGCAAAATCTAATATGACATGGTCAATCTCTAGCAACACAACCATTTAATAGTAAAGAAAAAGTAAGTAATAAGAGATAGATAGGTGTCTAAATTTTAACCTTGATCTCTTTACAGGAATGCAAAGGCCTTCATTAGGCCACACCTATGAGCTAAATCTTCTCATTACAAACCCCAAACATGCCTTTTTTTCCCTTTTTCTTATAGGTAACAACAAAGTTCAACAATAAAATTAGCAAAACAATAAATGAAAAAAAAGTAAAAGAGGGAGGATGAAGGAAACAAAAAGGAATAATCCATTACCTTCCCATGGAGTTTCCTCCATTTAGTCCTAGCCACCATGCATGAAACCATAAACCCACAACGAAAAGAAACATAAATATTAATAAATCAATCAGCTAAAAAATAAAAAGGAAAAAGGAAAAAGGAAGGATGGAAGAGAAGGGAAGGGACAAGTCATTAGTTTCATCATGAAGATTTCTTAATGAAACCTTAAATTTGCAACAACAAAACAACAATAAAATTTAGCAAATCAATAAGGAAACACAAAGTAAAAGAGGAAGGAAGGAGGAGAAGGGATAAGATAATCCATTGCATTCCACATGGAGGTTGCTCCATGAAATTGAAACCATAGCCTCAATGAGGATGAAACCCTAAGAGAGGAACCCCATGGACAAGGGGAAAGGGAGGAGAAGAGAAGAGAGAAGAAGATGAAATGATAAAACAATGAGAAAGTAGAGACGTTTGTGAGTGAAAATAATTATTTTAATTAAAATAACAAAGATACATGGGCACTCATTAGGATTGAGATGAACAGATTATTTTTAGTGCTCGATCTATCTTAAATGTGTTTATGAAAAGTTTTACTACTTTTATTTAGTTACATAGGAAACTTGATATTAAATTCAATACTAAACTCAATACTAAACTCAATACTAAACCCATCTCTAAATCCATTATTAAATTTAGTGCCAAAGTAAATGCTAAATTTGATATAAGAAGTGTTGAATTTAGCAACCAATTCATGAAATAAAATCAAGTTTTTGTGAGCTATCTCATAAAATGGTGTTGATATTTTATTCAAAATAAAAAATAAACCATAAAAACAATAAATCCAATCAAGAAATAATAATAACACATTTTTAGATTTCATACATTTTTAGATTTCATAATTAAATTTTTTTCCCTTGAACCAATTATTTGTTAAAATGATTTTTGCAATCTTTTAATAATCAACATAGATTTACACAAGTCATTAATTTCTTCATTCTTTATATTTCATGTAACTTTAGAATCTAATAAGCATTCTTATGTCATAAGATATATTTCTTTCTGTTAGTGAAAAACAACTTAAATGCTCGTGGGGGGCAGAGCAAGTGGTAAATGGAATTGTTTGGAAGGTTATGAGTTCAAATTCCCCCCAAATTAACCCGTGTGCCATGGTTCGGGCACTGTGGTTACACCTAGGTTTATAGTGGTAGTGGGATTGCATCCCTAGACCCCGTGTCACGCGAGTACCAACCTGTCCCCAGTTTCCGATTCCCCTAGTCAAAAAAAAATCTTAAACACAACTTAAACGTACTAATGATAAAGGCCAACATTCAATAATCCTATAGAAACTCTCAAATTTGGCTTCCATTAATATATCATAAATTGCAATTTATGATATTGAATGTTCCATGTCGCTTCCATTCAATAATCCTATATATATTTGTAAGCTCCACCAAAAATTGATCATGATATTGAATGTTCCATGTCGCCTCTATCAATAATCTTCCATATTTAGTGTTAAAATCCACTAGAAATCTATCATTAATAGTGTTGTGAGTCCTTTTAATGAGAAGCATAAATATAAACTTCATTCAAGAACCCACTTAGAAAATCTAATAAATAAATTTAATTAAGAAACTATTTCCACATATTAAAAGGCAAACATGTTAACATGTTAAAAGAACAATACGTATTCTATGCTTAATAATTTTCAACCGTCATACCTCACATCCCCCTATCCTATTATCGTCCATATAATAATAACAATAATTGTCTATATCTAGGGATTCACCTAATGAAAATTCAACAATTCTGTTCTTCATCGTCCACGTAATAACAATAATTGTCTATCCCTAGGGATTTACCTAATGAAAATCCAACAATTCTTTTCTTCACCACTTGTTTAGTGACTTCTCCAAAGAGTGTTTTTCTCATGAGTAACTACAAAGGGTAAGTTTGAGATAATTTATTTGATCTCATCTTGTCTATCTACCGAGGATCGATTAAGAGAGTGCCCAAAAATACATAAGTTCATAAAAAGACATAAGTTCTTCAATTATCTCCACTTGATCCTTTAATGTATTCCTTCCATAATTCATTATATTTTTACATGTTTCATTTACTTAATCATTTTAAAAGAGGTATTCCCTTTTGTAAGACTTGTTTCCAAAGTTTTCAAATGGTAGATTGTGATAGGTATTATCTCCCAGAAATGTTACTAATTGTGATAGAATGTATACCTCTCTTTTGGGTACAAGGATAGAATGTATACCTCTCACTAATTGTGATAGAATGTATACCTCTCTTTTGGGTACAGGGATAGAATGTATACCTCTCTTTTGGGTACAGGGATATAACGTATACCTCTCTTTTGGGTATAGGTTGATCACTTAATTTGTTTACATTAAGAAGTAAAAACTATAACTTCCATGATGATCCTTTAGTAAAATTATAGATAGATATTGTATATCCAATCCAAAACATAAGTCAATCATATAAATGATGACTTTGGATCGATTAATATGAGTCCTTAGAAAATCCATTCCTAAACTTAGTTAAAATCATCAACCCCACCTAAATCTAGAGATCTTGTTTGGATAGTCTATCAATCATTATATTGACTTCTGCATATACATGAGAGAATGAAATGTGACCATATTTGGCATTGATATCTTAACATTGTCACCTAGAGGCTTGAGCATGGCATTTTGGAGATGTGAAGATCCAATCATCCTAATTACTAAAGAAGAATCACCATACATTTGCAAATTTGAAATATTCCTTTTCAAATCACTTTTCATTAGGAACTTTATTACCATAAGTTCACAGCTGAGTTATTTTATCCAGCCCCAGGTCCTACTTTAAATTTGATATAATGACCATCAAATAAGTATAAGACCCCGTCAACACTACTAATAGTTCGACCATTTTGAGAAACCCAATAAGCAAAACCATGGCTAATATATTTGTCTATTTGTACCTCCTAGATCTATCTTATCGCTTTTTTTAATTATTGATTATTTATTTATGGACTATAGCATATATTTGTTAATATACATGAAACTTTTGGAATATGCTTATTTTAAAACAAGATTGAGTTTCATGCCAACCATATACCCCATAGGATAGAGCATGGGATCACTCTCTATTTTCTTAATTGTTCTCTCATATACTAAGCTCTAAGCACAGGGGATTCACCTTGTTGACCAATATCTTATCACGTTCATTCATAAAGGGATGTTTTTAAATTATGAAAAATACTTGGTCAATATATTGTAGGTATTGGGGAGGTAGGGAGTAGGGTCTGAGGGTTTATAAGTATTGGGTAGTATAGAAAGAGGTATCTAGTAAAAATAGGGAATATCTCATATAATGAGTTTTTTTTTAATTGTAAATATGTATTGGCAGGGGGACTCAACAAAAGGATTTTGGTAGGTATTTATGAATATCTAGTGAAATTAGGCGTATTATTTAATATCCCATGAACGAGGGAACTGTGGCATAATTTCACTAAGTGGAGACCCCGTGGCTCTAAGATACTCTTCAATTGAGTTTTCACGTCACACATTTTCAACTCCAGTTGGATTTTCACCTCCTTCCGCAATGCATGAGAATAAGAACAATGAATAAAAGGATGAAAATTTGTTTCACATGCATTTTTACACAAAAAAACATATTAAGGCCCTAGATTCCTTAGTTGCAACAAATCCCAACTTAGTACCTTCTTTTTCAAAGCCAACCAAAGAAGAATTCAAGGGATTTTTTTGGAGCCCTCATTTTCCTTGCATGCTTCCACCACCATCTTGACTCCATTTTTATAGATTCAAACATCATTTTATACCCAATATTTGTAGTGAATTTGCCTCCTATTTATTTTTCCCCAAGCCAGCTCATATGTTGATCCTCCAATCTAATATGTCATTCATTAAGGAAACCAATAATTTCTTCCATTTACTTGATTATATTAGATACCTAATAATCAATAATTTAGCTGTTTATCATATTTTGACCATATGCTTATGGATAATTCATCTGCAGCTTGATTATAAAATGTAAGGAAGTCGGTATAATATAAAGAGTTAACATATTCATTTAACAAAAAATAAACCACTCCACAACCCAAAATAACATCTAATCCAATCTTCATTTTTTCTCTAGAACCTACCTATTTGCCTCCTTCACAGGGTTAAAGATTTTATTAAATTTATATTTTGTAAAGTGGTCCTATGGAAAATGGTATTATTCCCATCAACCTATTTAAGCCATTATACTTATGATATATGAGTCCAAAAGGTTTCTTCCTATTATCATTATAATTCTATTTTTTGACTCACTGTTCCCCTCTTCCCTTTATAGGTCCTTTTCCATTCTTCAATCCATTATAAATCCATTATAATCATTTGAACATCTCTAAACCACAATTCTAAGACTTCCAATCTCTCCGAATGCATCCTTCTTCCAAATATCAAGTTTCACTTTAAAGTATGTTAAATTCCACTAAATTTGAATTTGAATATTTGGAGATCCTCAAGTAGGTGATAGTCCTTCCACCCTTTTAACCACTCATTCCGTGAAGCCTAGTATAGTGAACCACACTATTTCAATGTTCTAGGGTGATCTATTAGGCTTATTTGATGATTTCCCTAAAAGAAAAATTATTTAATGGTATGAACCCATCCCTAGAAAAACTTGATTTTCTAACTAATACTAACTACCATTTAAAAATCTTGAGAGAAAAACTATATCTAAATAACCTCCCTTTTACATGATTTCTTCCACCTTTCTTATTGCTCCGTTTAAATTACGGGAGTGCTCACCAAAATAGTTGGTATATGAAAAAGAATGAAAAATCTTAGAGGAAGGGGTTTGCAACTAAAATCCTCCTTTTTTACACCTAGTATTAGAGGAAATTTCAACTCAAAATGGGTCTCCTAGAAAACAATAATAAAATAATAGTTAAAATAATAAAATAATATTTATTAATTTTGGAGGAAGAAAAGAAAAAAAACTACTTTTTTGTTTGTATTTTCAACATATCTCCCCATGTTTTACTCAAATTTCGATTGAGAGAGCTCGTTGGATGCGGAATTGTTTTTACTCAAATTTCGATTGGGAGAGCTCGTTGGATGCGGAATTTCGATCGGGAGAGCTCGTTGGATGCGGAATTGTTTTACTCAAATTTCAATCGGGGGAAGCTTGTTGGATGCGGAACTAGATTCCGCATCCAACAAGCTCTCCCGATCGAAATTTGAGTAAAAACACTAGGAGATATGTCGAAAATACAAACAAAAGGTAGTTTTTTATGATACCTATCCCCAAATTTATATTAAAAAAGTGTTTAAGGCCTATACGGTATTTCAATTTTAAAGTAATTTCATTGGCTAACACATGATGACATGGAATTTGAATTAGATTTAAAAGGCCAATTTTGAGTTGCAATTGCCTCTAATGGAGTTAATAAGATTGAAATATCCTCTATCAAATTAAATAGGAGACCGTTTTTAACCCCTAAGAGAACTTAGAGTACCTAGGAAGGATTCCTTTAGCATGATGAAGATGGGTCAATAAGAATTTGTAATGCAGGCTCCTATTTCCTTAGAACCTTAAAGATACCTTTTGATGCATGGTTATTAACTACCATTTGGTTGGTTGCTTTGAAATATTGTAACAAAATCTAACTTGGATCCAAATGATTTTTGAACCTCCAGATAAGGCATTTGATTCCAAAGCAACAATATCACAATTCTTTTTTATATTTAACTGTCTATTTAAGAGTTCCTTTTGACCACTTAGTTTCTTGAATGAAAACTATAACTAAGTTCTTTGCTAGATTTCATTTTGTTGACCATTTCATGTTTACCTTTAGTATTAAACACCTAAATATTCCATAAGATTAATTTCATTTAACCTTATTTAAGGGTGAGATGGAACATTGTGTACCCATATTGAAATTTCACAAATAACCCTTCCTTATAGACCTTGACAACAATAGTATTCCACCCTACTAGTGTTGGAATGTCCTTTTTGTGCTTAATATTGTTGTTTTTATGCCAAGTCATGTTGTTTCTTTATTTTGTGTCCTTTACTATTATTTCTCCATCTGTCTTATCTCATCTCTTTATTAAGTATTAGTAATTATGAATTTGTACTTTAATTTAACATAGACTTCTTACAATACTTAGCTTCGAATTGCATTTTATATATCTCATCATCTTCAAAATAATTTATAGTACTTAGTTATTTCTTATTAGATCTTTTTCCTAGTATTCTTCCTTATGATCCGATCTTTCCTTTTAACCCTTGTATTTATTCTCTTAGGCTTTACCATCTCTTCTTCTATGGATCTATTCATAACTAATACATTTTAATTAGTTAATTCATGTAGATCATGTATTAAGTGCTTTATGTTTGTCCTGTGGGATTTCTTCTCCTCAACATGGGTTGATCATTTACTTTTTTTCTTTGTTGTTGTTGTCCATTTTCAAGGCTGCACATTGGTTGAATGCATTTGGTTGTTCTTAGGTGTTTGGATTTGTAATTTTTTTATGATTTTATTTTTCCCTTAGGTTTTAGTACTTTTGTCTCTGTTTGATCTAAAATGTATCAATATATGTTTTTTCATCTATTTTGGTGTTTTATGGGTGGAAAGAATGGATGAAATGGTTTGTATGGCCCATTTTAGGGGTGGGTCTTACTTTGTAGATTTGGGCTTAGAACCTTCCAAGTCCAATTTGAGGGATTAAATGATGCTTTTGGGGTTAAAAGTCTATGAACAAATTTCCTACCCTCTTGACATTGTTTGAAACCATGAGTCATTTTCAATGGCCTAAAGATCACCTTAAATGGATTTTGTATGAGGAAGTTATGCCCCCTACAAGTTCACCTATCCAATTGACCACCATGTTATAGAGTGAATTCCACATCATTTCTAATTACCCACACATGTGGAGCTAGTCACATGTGTACTTTCAAGAACAGTGTATAGGGTCCAAAAACCTAACCTTAATCGAGATTTGAGGTATGCAAAACCCCTAAGACTTACCCTAGATGGTTATCGATACATCGTTAAATACTAGGCCACTATGAGTAGAAGGGGTTGCATTCCTATGGTGGTATTGTATTGTTCCATAATGTTAATGTTGTATTGTTCCATTCTTATGGTGTTATTGTATTGTCACATATAACAGAGGAAGTAGGTAATCTTGTAGTAGTCATACAAGCCACAATGTCATAGGTAACTCCGTAGAGAGTATTTGCATTGCATATTAAAGAAGAGAAGAGTAGGGCATATTTCTCACTAATGGCTAGGTTTTTTCCCATAGTGGATTTTGGTATATCTTGTGTTATTTTTTTGTAGTTGTTTTCCTTCCAGTTTTAGTTTATTTTAGCATTTTTTGGAATTAAGCTAACACATATGAAATCTTCTTGTTTGTGGGACTAGGGACCACCTCCACACAACGAATTGATTTCTTTGTCTATAAAGGAGTACCTACCCTACCCCCTATGGATTTGAACATGTGATCCCCAAGGAGGAAACACATGTTCTTAACCAATATGCCCATTCATAATCTATATATTTACCTCTTCTTGCAACATATATGGGATTTAACATGGTTAATGAGAGAATTACAAACTCCAACCAGGGATTCCTTTTCCCATAATTATGGAATATAGAATACATTCTTAACTAGGCTATTGCATGGGATAAATATTCTTGTTTTGTTGATAATAGGTTCATCCATTAATGCAACTGAATGCTTACCAAGTTGAAGAATTATGGTCCTAAAAAATTGCTTCTCTATCCACTGTATTGGTGATCTCACTGTGAAAAAACCTTCTCTCTTTGCATTAGTGCAATAAACATTTGGATAGATAAAGGACAACACACTTATAGACAAGGATATGATCCTCCATATATTGGATATATGTCAGTATTATTTGGAAGGTTACTTCATATACAAGATTCTCTTTCAATTTTATTATACACCTTCATGATTTTTTGGACCACTCCTTTTTATTTAGTCCACTTCTTTGTTCTTAGGGGTTCTTGAAGTCTCTCCTCCGATCATTGCCTCACTGGTTAGGTGGTTGTGTGACCCTTGAAAGTCTATTTGTTCTAATGTACCCATGGCCACCCAAGAGCGTGGCTAAAGCTCCTAAAATTTTAACATGTGCACTAAGCTCTAATGCAAAACATACGCTTTTACACTCCTTGAACATTGTTGAGTATCACTTTTAAGACAAAGATACATGTTGAGCATTGTTGAATGCCACTTTTAAGGCAAAGATACATGTTGTTAAGCATGGTTGAGTGTCACTTTTAAGGCAAAGATACATGTTGTTCCTATAATATATGTAAGATATTATACTAGGGAAAAATGGGTTGCTCCTCTTCGCCAAATCTTGATAGGGTTTCTGCAATGGGTGCGAGGTTGTTTCATTTGCTGCAGTGTGCAACACTGAGCTCGGTAGCCCTCCATGACGGCCTTGCACGATTTTCTTAACTGGGTATGTTTTCAGGATTGGTTTTTTGTACCCTTTTTTAGCGGGATTTCTGTCTCTATTGCTTGTGTTTTTTTTGTTTTCACACATGGAGTCTGCCCCCTTAGCAAGGGGCTTAGTACCAACCATGTTTTATTAAAAAAGTGGGAATTTGGTTGATGCTTTTCTTTTTTATTGTTGTTTCTCCTGTTACTGTGCCAGTTTTCTCGGTCTTTGTTTTGTTTGGGAAAGCTGCTCCGTATTTTATGGTGCAGTACCTGCCACTTCCCCTTGACTATCAGACACGTTAAGATTTCCTTCTGGCATTGTTTGGGTCCTGACTGCATTAAGAAAAGGTCTCCTCCGATGTTTGTTTGCTCTTGTACTTCTTGTTTGCAGTTTCGTCGCTGGGTTTAATGCTAACCTGTTTTCGGCCGATGATTGTTGTGTCTCTAAACGAGGTTTATTATTTTTGACCCTAGTGTGGGTTCGGTTTTTGTTTCCTTTTCCCTCTTTCAATTTTTTACCTTGGATAACTGGCGTAGTTTTCAGTTTTGTTTTTACCGGTCTCCTTCCTGTCCTCTGTCTGTTTGACCGCTGGCGATTTTTGCTGGTCTCTTCTAACCCTGACTTGGGTCCTTTGGTTTTCTTAATTTCCTTTTGGGATGCCTTAACCGGGGTAGGGTTTGGAGCTAGGACTTTGGTTCCTTTTTAGGTTCTTTGTCATTGTGTTTTGTCTGCCAGTCTTGAGTTCCTTAGTTAATCCGGGGTTTGGTTCTTAGGTGATGTCTTTTGTTTCACGGGTGTCTAACCTCTGGTTGATTTTGGATTTGGGTTATCTACCTTGACCCCTTGTTGTCGGTTAACTGGTTTCGGACATAGGAGTATGGACTCCATCCACCCTTTGCGTCCAGGTCTGTGGGGGAAGCTCCATGTGCATTGCAATACGAAGACATCTCTCCGTCTCGTGCGTGTAGGAACATTAAAGCAGTGAAAGCCCTGGAGGCCAAGCTTAGTTATGTTATAGGCCACGACATTTACATGGATAGGGTGGAGGGTCTTTGTTGCAGGGCCTTGGTGGGCTGGCTTGAATACTTCTGTATGGGAAAGAAGGAGTGGGTGGAATGGGCCACCATTCATTAGATAACGCTCTTAAATTATGTGCCGACTATCTTCCTGTTAGCAAATCATTGGTTGGTCTTTGTGTTTCTGGAATATGAGGATGCGACTATGATCCTTAATACTCTCTGGATGATAAACAAGGGATCTCTGGTTCTTAGCAGACGACACTCAGAATTTGATCCTCTTGAGGAGAGAGTAGTTAAGAGATACCTTTGGGTCCTGCATCTCCTTTTCCACTTTGGAGCAAATATTTTCTAGTGGGACTTGAGAACTCTTTGGGGTGCTTTGTGGCCACGGAGGATGAATTCCAACTCATTTTCGATAAAGGGATGGCAAAATTTCTGGTTGAGATGGACATTTCCAAGGGTTTTCCAACAGAAATTGAGATTTTGTGCAATAAAACAACTCTTTATTAGAGATTGGATTATTTGAACATCTTGTTCCAGTTCAACTTCTGTCATGAGGTCAGGAACCTCCGTTGTTCCTAGCCTGCTCTTCTACAAGGTGCATCTCCTTCAGTTTCAAATGGGTATGTTTCTCCCCTAGATAGACTCTTCCTCACCAAAACCACCCCCGACGATGGCATGCACTTCGTGTCCTCATGAAGGTATGTACAGGTCTTACTCTCCCACCAATTATGAAGATCTAACTAAGGGAGAACTCCTCTATATTCAGGATGTTGAAAATTGTAATTCTATGGCTACTCCTTCGAACAGTGCCCCTCCTTCGGATGTATGATTGGTAAAACCTAACCTTGAGGTTTTCCCTGGACCATCTTTCTTGTCTTCCTCTATGATCCCTAAAGGGGACTCAGATGCCTTACTTTCGTTTTTGACCCATGTGACTTCCCCACCCCAGGTGACTGGGGACGATCTCCCCTTGTTCAACTCTGAATATTTTCCTCCCCGCTCCTCCACTAGGGATCCAACTTCTACTGGTATGCAACTTGACAACTCGAGGAACTATCCAACCTTCATTGACCCCTCGCTAATGAAGCCCCTCTCAATTTTCTCTTCTAAGTCTCCCCTTTCATCATCGACCCTCCCTTTGGACTCCATAAGATTTGAAAATGCGACTATCAAGAAATCCAAGAAGAAACCTCCCTTTGAATCTTTGGGGGGTAAGGATTCCCTACCCTTCACTCCCCTCTCTGTAAGGATAAAAAATGCAGCCAGGGCTTTATCCTCTCCCTCTCCTCCCATTTCCTCTTTGAACTTGCGAGTTTTTAGAGGATTTACCAAACAAAAAACCCTCCAATCTCTTTTCCTCTCTATCTCTCTAGACATGATTCTTCTTCAAGAGACCATGTGCGACCATTTTCATGCGCTTCTTTCCTTCTCCAAACTTCTGTCTGGTGGTAATTCTGTGCCATAGAATCGACAGGATTCTCGGGAGGTATCTTGACTGGTTGGAACCCCCTTTATTCTCGTTGTAAAGTCTTTGTGACCTATGCTGGTATTCTGGTAAAGGACAAGTTTCGGGGCTCGACCTCTAAGATTTTTATACTCAACTGTTATGGCCCTTACATTAACATGGTTTCGTTATGGAATAATGTGGTTGCTGGAGGTATTTTTGGACTACCTAATTTGATTTTGGTGGGTGACTTAAATTTCACCCTTACTGATGCATAGATTTGGGGCAAAAATGCTTGCTTGTATCCTTTGGCACCCTACTTATCTCAACTTTTAAAAGATTCCAACATGATTGATGTCGCTTCGATTTGTGTTGGTCCTACATGCAGGAACGATTGTGTGGGTGATGAGGGTATTAGCAAAAGGATGGACATATTTTTAGCATCTGCCTCTCTCATTCCTCACCTTAAGATGCATAGAGTTTGGTCCCATCCCTCGGAGGTATCTGATCACTATCCACTTTGTATGGAATGGAACTCCACTTCCTCTTTGCACATCTATCCCTTTAAATTTAATAGAGCCTGGCTCCTAGAGGATATTTTCTCTAAGTTGGTTGAATCTAATTGGACCTTTGAGTTGTTCTCACAAGTTGACGATGATATGCCTCGTCTTGTTTAAAACTCAAAAGACTCAAATCAGAGGTCAAGGACTAGGTGAAAAAGAAAAATATTTCTATGGAAAAAGAGTTGTCCGAGATTGAATTGGAAATACAATCCCTCTTGGCATCCTGCTCCTCAGGAATTCTCAGAGAATATTGTATGAACCTCCTTTTATCCCTAAAGGGGCGTAAAGAGAAGTATTTGGCTCAAGAACTCCTGACCTGGAAGTTGAAAAGAAGAATTAAATGGATTGAATTATGGGATGCCAACACCAAATTCTTCCATAGTTTTTCTTATGCACATAGAAACTTTAATGCTATTTGGGCCCTTAAAAATGAGGAGGATGTGATGGTGGACGAAATCGATCAACTCAAAGAACTAGGAGTGAAGCACTTCTCGGAGACTTTCAAGGATGATGGTAAGGAAAATATTAGTGATCAACTGAAGGTTATCCAGTTGTTTCCTTCTCTTGAATCAATGGAAGAGGCTGATGTCTTCACCTCTGAAGTGACCCTTGCTGAAGTTGAAGGGTCCCTTAAAGCCTTTAGAAGGGACAAAATCCCTGACCTGGATGGATGACCGGTCGAGTTCTACCTCTGGCTCTTTGATTTAGTGGGGATGGACCTACTGAAAGTTGTGTAATTGTCAATAAAAGAGGGGAGAGTGATCACTTCCATTAACTCTACCTTTTTTACTCTTATACCCAAGTGTGAGAGGCCTCAAACTTTTGTTGATTTTCATTTGATCTCCCTATATAATAGGATCTACAAACTAATTTCCAATATTGCTGCCAACTGACTGAAGCATTTCTTAGATAAGTCCATCTCTGCAAAGCAGTTCGGCTTCCTCAAGAACAAACAAATTAAGAAGCCCGTGGGTATCACCCAGGAAGTACTTCATTCTATCAAAACCAAAAAAAGGAGTGCCTGGTACTCAAACTGGACCTAGTCAAATCCTTTGACTGTGTCAAATGGACCTTCTTAAGGCTCATACTTTTGCAAATTGGTATTCCCCTTGCGAGGGTGAATTGGATCATGGGATGCATCACCTCTTCAAACTTCTCGGTATTGTTTAATGGAACTCCATCTATTTTTTTTACTGCTTCTCCTGGCATCAGGGGTATTGGACATAATCTCAGCTCTTTTTCCCTACAAAATGGACCCCATTGAGGTAGGATTCAAGTACCTTGGATACCATCTCAAACCCCTGAACTATGGTATCAATGATTGGAGGTGGATTTTAAAAATATTTGAAAAGAGAATCAATCTCTAGTCATACAGACTCCTCTCGTTGGGTGGAAGATTAATCCTTATCAGAGCGGTCCTTACTAGTTTACCTGTGTATTGGTTCACATTGGCTCTTGTTCCTAAAACCATCCTTAATAGACTTTGTTAGTGTATGTTCTCCTTCCTTTGGAGAAGCTCTTTGGACAAGCATCGATTGCATCTGGTTGATTGGCAGTCTCTATCCATGCCTCTGGAGTTTGGAGGCTGGAACATAAAAAATTTAGACTGGTTTTGTACATCACTAAGTTTGAAGAGTCTCTGGATGGCTATGAATGGCACAGGCATCTGGAATCAAATCATTAGAAAAAAGTACATAAAAGACCTTGCTTTGGATGATTGGTTGCGTAAAAAAAGCTTCTCGGTCAGAGGTACGTCCTTCTTCTGGAATGGTTTTTTGAGAGCTCTCTCTCGGATTAGCATACAATTGGGTTGGAAAGTTAGCATTGGAAATTGCATCAAATTGGGTGTAGACCCAATTATAGGATTGGAATCATCCTTTGTTCTTTCTGAAGACCTTCGAGATTATTTGTATGATTTCCTGAAACTTGGGTGATGGATTAAATAAGCAGTCCTATTGGCTGATGACTGATGACATGGACTTAGGGGGAAGGTGGAAGGAAGAGTGGAGCTGCTACATAAATGGACTCACTCATGGTGGCATCAGGTTAAGTGGACAGAGGGATAATGCACAACCCGAAGAATGGGGAGGTTACAACCCGCCTAGCTTATGACTTGATTGCTTCATCTTCATTACATCTAGCTCACAATAAATCTATCTCGTGGATTTGGGCCTGTACAATCCCTCTAAAGATCAAATGCTTTCTTTGGCTTACAGTGGAGAACCGTATTTCAACTTGGGACAATTTAAAAAGAAAACGTTGGTATGGCCCCAATCGCTATTGTTTGTGCCAGGATAATGACGAATCTGTAAGTCACTTGTTCATTGGATGCCCCTTTGCTCTAAACACCATAGATAGACTTGGAAATTTTTTTGGTGTTGTGATCCCGTGGTCCAAGTTCTCGCTCTTAGAGAACTTAGAAGAGTGGTTTCATATTGATCTGGAGTGCACTCATCTTCATCTTTTCCTTATATGGAGCATTTAGATCACTCACAACCTTGCCACCTTTGAGGACAAGAGTGTTGTGCCCATCTCCACTTGTAATCAAGTTCTGTCTTTAATGCATGTTTATCCCTCAACTAGTAAAACTAAGAAAGCTAGGGTGATGGGACTTGAGCCAGGGCTTAAGTATCCATATGGTTTTTTTGATGGGGCAACAACACACTTGATTGGAGGGGCTGGCATTCTCCTAACTATCAATTCAAGTCACTCTTTCAGCTTAAAATTGGGTTGTAGGCACAACAAAAATATAAGGGCAAATTTACTGGCACTCTGGGTCTTACTTTATTTTGTAGAGGCTATTGGTCTCCCCTCTCTCCATGTCTATGAAGTCTCTCCAGTTGTAATCAATTGGGAAAATAACAAGGCAACTCTGTCAGCCTTGGATCTGGTTTACTGGTGTGACAACATCTCTATGCTGAAAGACCCCTTTCTCATGCTGGATTTTCAACATGTCTATAGAGAGCACAACAAGAGGGCAGATTGTTTATCCAAGGAGGCACTCTCTATGGCCTCTGGCCTCTTTTCCTTCATGGAATCTTATGAAGATGATATCATTGGGAGAGGTGAATTTCAGCTCTTGTAGAGCTCTTTTGATGGAGTACCGTCTCCTTTGTGATTGCATCATGACATTTCTTTATGATTTTGGATGTCTTTCCCTCCTCAGAGGAAGTTCTTCTAACTTGGATTAGTCACTCCCTCGAGTGCCTCTTGGGATAATCAGTCTAGGGTCATCTTGTGCTCTCTTTTGACTTGCATGGTGTTCTTCTTGGAAAGTTGTCGGGAGAGATGCACCTACTACTTGCAGATTGTGATCTCTATCCTCAGTTTTTGTTGTAACACGATTGTGGATGAAACTTAGTCTTTCCTTAGGACTGAACATTTTGTTAATTCTGATATGTAACCATTTCCTTTGATTCATAATGAATACCAAGAATTACCTTTCTGAAAAAAAAAATATTATACTAAGAGAAGTAGTTTTCTTGATGGTATATTGGTAACCCCGTTCCCATACCACCCCACGAGAGTGTTATGATGATGAAAAAGAAGGCCCAAACTTTGGGTAATGTTTGAAAAATGCGCTTTTGAGGAAAAGGTATCCAAATAGAATCGTGACTTGTAGTAGTTTAAAATAAATAAGCTAACTTAATTCAATTGGTTCAATTGTTGAGTGTACTTTGGGTAATGTTTGAAAAATGTGCTTTTGAGGAAAAAGTATCCAAATTGAATCGTGACTTGTAGTAGTTTAAAATAGATAAGCTAACTTAATTCAATTGGTTCAATTGTTCAGTGATGGATACACGCAATAGTTTGTAACAATGAAAGCCATATTTACTAACTTAATCCAGAGGAAAAAAGACCTTACAACTTTCACTTAAAAAAAAGAAGAAGTTAGAATTACATTATTTTTTCATTTTCCTTTTCAAAGCACAGTTAGAGAAAGCAAATAACTTCCCATTTACAGTACAGAAAACTAAGTTTGACAAACTTGCTATAAAGCCCTGTATCTGCACACATTATGATATTTACAACAACACAGCAAGCTCCCAACGGCACTGTGTATGTGTTCTGAGAAAAAGAAAACGCAGAGATATGCACAGAAGATTGGATTATATGTAACGATCAATGCCTGAGATTCCCAACAGTATTTGTATCGCTGCTGTCTTCAACATAGTCTTCCGCATCCCAACCCGTTCCGCCAGCCTGACTGAGAGCCGAGGAAGAATGGCTGCTGAAAGACAAAGAAACATCCGAGTGGATACCGGAAAATGTCGATCTGCGACCGGAGAGAGATTTCTTGACAGTGGACGTTATTCCCGAGGTGACGGAAGCGACAGAGCGTGCGAGAGAAGCAGCAATGGCTGCTTTGACCTGCCCTCTGCGAGGCATGGGCCTTCGCTTGCCATGGAAACTGCCATCGTAATCAGAATCGCCCATTTTTGCTTTATGCAGGTTTTTGAATCCCTAAATCAATGCGTTTGACGAAGACGATATGGGGAAACGTATATATATATATGGTGAGAAATGAGAGATTGAGTGTGATGGTGGTGAAAAGCCATTGGACGTTAAAAAGAAAAAGAAAAAAACAAATAGTGTAGATTTGGAAAATATTGAAAGTTAGGTTTCGTATTTGAATATGTGCATCCGCAGAACCAAAGCATAAAGAAAACCAAGTGTCTCGGGGCTTTCAATGAATACACGCCTTCACAGTTTTTTAAGAATTTTATTTTTGGGGGCTTTCAATGAATACACGCCTTCACAGTTTTTTAAGAATTTTATTTTTATGTTAGTGTATGTGCGAGTCTACACGGGGCATTTTGCTGGGGTTATTATATGCGAGAGACGTCAAAAATTGAAAAGAAAAGTGTTTGATGGTCCTCGATTTTGGTTTGGAGTTTCTATTTTTATAAGGGATACATGTACTTTTTTGATGGATAGAGGTACACGTGGAATTTTATCCTCAAGAATATAAAAAAGTGTTGTTTGAGTTGTATTTACAAGGACCATATGGGATTTTAAAAGATAAATTTGTGTTATTGTCCCAAAGCAAAGTTTAGATTCTTTGAGCTCCTAATTAGGGAATTAAGTAATTTGGTTATGCAGAGTTTAGATTCTTTGAGCTCATAATTAGGGAATTCAGTAATTGACTTATATTATTTAAGTGTTTTATTTTTTTATTGGTTTGATTGATAATAATTTCTTGGTTGTAGTTTGGATAGTTGGAAGGAATGAATGTTACTTTTTTTATTATCTAGGTTCAATTCTTATAAGTGGTATGTTTGGTCTTGTTGAGTCTCTATGTAATGAATGAGTGTAGCATGGCCTTGACATAAAAAGTAAGTTCAAGGCTCAACACTTTCATATGTGAAAAAAAAGATTGATAATTAGACGCTTTCCCACGGATTTGCACATAAAAAACATTGTGGTTCTTAAACTGGTGGCGAGAGGTCACGTTGATGGAGTTTTTTATTGCCTTTCTTTTCGAGACTTAAATTTGAGTGGTTTATTTGTGGTTTAGTGGGATAATTTTGTTGGCAAGTTGTATCGAGCCACTGACAAGTTCTAAAGATAAATTGGTATGGGATTTCAATAAGAGGTGTGGTTCAATAAGTGTTAAGTTGGTTTATAATCTTATTATGGAGGAGGGTATGGAGGATAGTTCAAGTTGGTGGCCTAAAGTTGTATGGCGATGACACTATCCTCTAAAAATTAAGTGTTTTGTTTGGTTATATTTTCATAGAAAGATTTTGACGTGGGATTCTCTACAAAAGAGGGGTTTCATTGGTCCTAGAATGTGTATTTAATGCAAGTATGAATCAGAGTCGGTGGACCATATATTTGGTAATTGTCCCCTTTTTCAGGAAGTTTGGGTTGAACTGGGTAATAGACTTCAGTTCTTTGTTTCTCGAGACTGTCACAAGTTTGAAGACAATGTGTTGGGTTGGATGAGAAACCTGAAACAATTTAAAGCATTACCTTTTTTTACTATTTGGGAAGTTGGGAAGGTTGGAAACAAAATTATCTTCTAGGATATTAGACCTAATGTTGTTATAGTGAGTATAAAAGTGGTTGTTTCCTTCTCTGAATTTTACAAGGCCATCTCTTTAGTTGTATCCAGGACAATCCCATCTCCTGTTTTTGTTAAAAATAAGCCTAATGGCTTCTTTGATGGGGCAGAACAACAAGGGATGTACGATGCAGGGATGGTCATTCAACTCAATTGGAATAATGTGATTAAGCTATGGATGGGAGCCGGTAATGGTATAAATACAAGGGCAAAACTTCTTGCATTATAAGGACTTCTTGGTATGCAAAAAGAAGTGATATGAACTCTTTAGATTGTTGGGGACTCCAAATCATAGAATGGGAAAGAGAAGTCGTTTCTTTACACTCTTTGTTTTTGGAATGATTGCGTGGTTAGAGTAAGGATGTTGATTTCTGATTTTACTCATGTTACATTTTAACGTATTTATAGGGAATACAATGGTGAAGCATATAGGCTATACAAGAAATCCATTGGTGATAAGGATGGGAGGTTTTCTTTTGACAAATTCAGAGATGGAGGTCTTTTGGCCTATGATATTTTGAGGTTCTTTTGATGCAGTTTAGGTTATTTACTAGTATTCTGGTGGTAAATAGTTTGTTTTATGTTTGTAGCTTGTTTGGGTCTTTTGTCTTTTTGAGATGTTTTGTATTTTTAGACTTGTAAGAATTTGGATATGTATTTTGCCTCTTATGCATGGGAGATGTTTAGAAAATGATCATATTCCAGAAGTGATAGAGTGCCGTGGTATGAGAATATATTTCACTTCTCTATGTCATGAAACATTCCTTTATGCAACTTTGATTACATGGAATATCAAGTTGTTTTTTTCTGTGCGAAAAAATGATATATATATATATATTTTTATATCTTACATATTTAAAAAAATTCCATTTTTTATAGTTTAATTTAGGGAATTATTGCTTAGTTCATTCATGAAGAATTCCAGGACAAATATTCATGTTTAGGATTGATAATATGATTTGAATTTTTTTTTTAATGTAAAAAGTTAATCAATGGATGTTTATTATGTCTTTGACAAAATGTATGTTATGATGTCTTTGACAATTTGTTGGTATAGGTTAACCTAAGTTTTTCCATTTTTCTTATTTTGTGCTTGGAGTACTTGTTGAATGTTATGGGGCCTTCACTCAGTGAAACTATGCCATAGCACATGTTTTTATGAGATAATAAATGATACCTCTAATTTCACTAGATATTGATAAATACCTACCAAAATCATTTTGTTGAGCCCCCCTCCCAATACATCTTTCCAATTAAAAAAACCCTATTTTTACTAGAGATATCCCATATTTTTACTAGGCAACCCTTTTTATACCCCCCAATACCTATCAAATCCCCATGTTGTAGATTCCCCCAATACCTATAAAATCCCCATAATGTACATACCCCCAATACCTAAAATATACTGATTTTTTTTCACAAGTTTAAAACCCCCCTTTATGAATGAACATGATAATATATTGGTCAACAAAGTGAATGCCCCATGCATAATTGAAGGGTTGTGTATATGACACTTTTGTTCTCCTATTTCTTCCTCGTTTATGTACTTTTTGACTTGTTCCTATACTATCACTATATATCTTGACCACATCTAGCAATGTTTTGGCTTTGGTAAGGATTGATTATGTTTTCCTTGATATTTGTCATTTACTGATGATTTGGATAGAATTATGTTGCCATAATTTCCTACTAAAGAAGTGGTGTTTCAGATCCATCGTTATTCTAATTCCAAGTTGCAGAATGGAGAAATTGTGGAAGGCTACAAAGAATTGCAGATAAGTCTCAACTTTATACATTTTATGCAAGCAAAAGCTAAATGTATAGTTTGATCGAGGCTCCTAGTAAGCTTAAAGTGATCCTGCTTATCATTATACATCAATTTTGGTCAAGATATTGAACGCATTTCATGGTTCCTTAGCCATTATGGGGATCAATGATCATGTAGCAAGCTCAAGGACTCCAGAACCATTCAACGAATTGCAATTCATTGGGTCGTCTAACAAATTTGTTTATTGTTCTGATATATTAAAAACCGCTTTACGCTCCACTCTACCATCCCTGGATTTTCTTATGATATCTTTTGAAAATCAAAACAACGAGCCTTATTTGGAAATAGGTTGTAATTGTACACTTCTTCATAATTTTCTTTATGGGTATTGATGTATAAAAATTCGGAATCCTATCTAAGGAGAATTAGCCATCAATTTACACAGACTTACTGAACGTTGTAATTAGACTCTATTATAGAAATCTTCTACTTTCCGGATTGCAAATGTGTTAATCAATTTGGAGTTAGTGATTGGGTTGTTCATCCCCTATCTAAGAAGGTAGCCCCCCCTTCCATGACAGGTGTTGTTGTAGTTAGGATTTTCCTTCGTGCATGCAATCTGATTTTAGATTTATTGTTTGGCATTTAGAATTTATCATGATGATCATAGTTGGGTGTGAATGCTTAAATTGTGATACGATTGAGTAGTGCAATCATTCTTATTATTATTGAATGCAGAGGGATGCTTCGATGGTGAATTTTGGATCAAAGAAATAACTTTGTGGTGAAATAGTCGCATTAAATATTTCTTGGAATTTTGTTATTAGCAATAGAAGCATGCTACTAAACTCCATTAGTCCACTACGATTCAATTACTATAGCTATTATTTTATTGAATTTGTTTCTTACGAGAATTTCCGAGTTGATTAATCTAGATCTTGTTATTGAATCTCTTTTTCATAGCGTAGCAAGGTAATCAGTTGTAATCAATAGACAATGCTTCCAGTTGGAGTGATTGTAATGCTTTCCATGTAGCGGTGATTTTGTTAGAAATACTATTCACCATGCACTTGCATTTTTAATCTAGTTTTACCATGTCCTTGACTTCCTCTGTATCACAAATCATTCAAATTACAGTATCTGATATACACATTGTCAAGTAGCTCATAAGCCTCTGGAACCCCGTGTTGACAATTTATGTACAACTTTCCATTGCATTTTTATTAAAAGGTGAAATAAAAGATCATCATTTTGGCATCGTTGACGGGGAGATGCCAAGGACATTGCAATTTTGGTTGATTGTTTTGATTTTTTGGGTGTGATTTATCCATTTTTATTCGAATGTGTTGTGTATGATATTTTCTGAAAATAGTCTTGCATGATTTCTGAGGAGGGACGAGTAAGACACACAGACAATTCTGCTGGAGTATTTCCCTCTGTAGGTCTCTGTGATTCTGAATCATGTCAATTATTCATGTGCAGAATAAGAGATAGTACAGGTAGGCTTGTATATGCATATGATAACACCCCAGGTACTAACCATGCAAGAAGTGCAGTAAGCTCAATAAGAGGCGGATGTACTCCGAGGATGCCACCTTCTACTAGCATTCTGAAACAAGAGAGACCTAAGCATTCCACCATTCCCACTGACCAAACTATTGTACCAACGCACGTGGATGAAAACTTGTCAGTGACACAATTTGTTTAGGGAGAAGAATTTGTTCAAGTAGAAGAGCCTCCCAATCAGTTAAGTGGTGACAACCAGTTGAGTGAGGAATAACGATCTACCGAATCTCCATTATCAGCGATATCGATTACATTGGAAGAATATTGGGTAAATATGGATGGTAGGGGAGAACACATTCCAAATAGAGAAGACACAAATCGAGGAGAGAAGAATGCATAGAATCAAGTGTCAAAACCAATACCTTCAAATTCCCAATCATAAATCCAGGGACTACACTGAAAAACCCGATGAAGAACATCCTGAATTCAACATTACCGACTTTTCGTGGTATGGAAAGTGAGGAATCTGACATGTTTATGTTTGAATTTGATGTCCTTTGCAGAAGTTATGATTACATTACGGATCAACTAAAATTGAAACTTTTTCCAACAACATTGAAGGATCTGGCACTTAGGTGGTTCATGGGGCTGGGAGGGGACAACATTGTAACTTGGGCCCAGATGAAGAAAGTATTTCTGGATAAATACCAAGAATATTTCAAAGATAAGGATTGGAAGGAAGCCATATTTAAAATGACCCATCAAGAGGACACAAACTTAGAGGACTATGTGGAGATATTTCAATATAACCTGCAAAGATCAAGACAGAATGCGTTAAACGATGATACATTGAAAATTATGCTCTTACGAGGAATCATATATGATTGCATTGATTTACTGAATCTAATGGGTGTAGGGAATGTATCCATGCTTAAGTATGCATAAATATGCGACCTCTGCAGAAGATATTCAAGGATTTCCTCCAGGTCAGGAAAAGGGATCAGAGATGCAATGAACAAAACCGCCAAGACTTCATGGGAATGAGTTTTGAGGGTGGATATTGGGAATATCTTGAATTATTTTAAAACCGATATCCTAAGCTCTTTGAGTTCTCATTTGGATGCACTTCAAGAAAAGAAAATACAAGAAGAGGAAGATCGAGCTTTATCCATTTTTTTCCCTAGATGTGGAAAAAGGAACCCCCTCAAGAGCTTCCCATTAGAAAAAGTGGAAATTTTTCTTCTATGTGACCAGGAGCATTCTACGAAAGAATTCCACCCACTTCTAGGACTTAAGGCTATATATGCGGAAGCAGGGACAAATGCAAAAACTATTTGCTTCATATCTCAAAAGAGGCCATGGAAACCTCGACCTTCAGATACGATGCTAGATGCTACACAATCATTTAATCCTTATTGGAATAATGCTCAAATAAACCAAACAAGTCTCACAAGGTCCACAAGTCCCACAAAAGTCCCAACCTTGGTATCCACCTATGACACAAGAAACCTCAACACCTCCATATTCACAAAAGAACCCCTGGAAACCAAACTGGAGAAATCTAGGTTCTTGGAATAAACAACAAATCCAATCAAAACCTCCTCAAATGCAAAACCCCCAATTCCAATTTGCACCAGTACAACCATTAATGCAACCTCCTCCACAACCTGAGTTAACACTACCATTGAACAATCCACCTCTTATACCACTCCTTCCTGCACAACCTACTCTTGACCACAATAATAAGGCCGAACAACCTGTAATGGCTGTTGAGTTACCTAATTATCCAACCTATTCCATTTCCACAGTAGACTGCCACGTCATCCAATTACGCTCTGGTAGAAATATCAATAAAACTACCCCTCCCATAATTACAGAGGAAGAAAATGAAGAGACACCATAGACCTCACCACTTCAGTATGAAGAAACGCTAAATATCTTATTTGCTCAATCTAAAGATAATCTCCCACCCATCCCACCCAGGAAACCACAAGAAACATAGCAAAAACGAACTCCACCATATCCTCAACGCTTACTTGTTGACAAACTAATGCCTCAGTCATAATATAATCTCCTTGAAAGAATTATGAAATGTATGTGTGAAGATTACACTATTCCAAGATATTGGAGACATTCCCATTTATTCCAAAGTTGTTAGAGAGTTATGTTTGAAGAAACCGGGAAGAAATAGGAAGGATCCCCCAATATTCCATGTGATAGGACACTTGGCAGAATTGATGAAATGGAACACTCTTGCTGCTAAGTATTATGACCCAGGAAGTCCCATTGTCAAGGTACAAATCAATGGAATTTCTCTCTCCAACACACTGATATATTTAAGAGAAGCCATTAATGTCATGACTAAACACACAATGGAGAGACTAGGCCTCAAAAATAATCGACAAACTACTACTGTTTTACAGTTGGTTGATCAATCTCCCATAAGACCAGAACACATTATAGAATATGTTGTCATTTAAATGGATTCATGGCAATACCTAGTGGACTTTATGGTTTTGCAGACAAAATCAAACTTGGGAGCCTATCCTTTAATTATGAGTCGACCATGGTTGGCTATAGTTTGATGCCTATATTGGCTGTCGATCAAGAAACATGCACATATCTCATGGTAATGTTGTCAAGGAACTCACATTGTATCCTCATGTGAAGCCAATGATAGAAAAATAATTTCCCTTGTGGCCAGGTGAGGAGGAATCTAAGCAAGAAGACAAGACCTTACAACTCTACATGATTGAACAAGCTATGGCAGTAAAAAAACCAACCGAGGATGATCTAATCAGTCATTTTTTGACAAATTCTAGCCCTTCTTTGGATTTCAGGGAATTATTCAGTCCAGTATGTGTTAGTTAGCAAACTGACACTATCTCGAGCTCATCTATTACCCCTGACACTAAGTATAAGATCCCTAATGATTCTATGATCAAACAAGTGGAAATCAAACCTGGAAAGACATTAAAAATTAGCTATGCATTATCATATCAACAAACATATATTCTTATCTTTGTATTAAAGAAACATAAAAATGCATTTTCCTAGGATTACAGTGACATGAAGGGTCTCCACCCTGATTTGTGTATGCATCATATTTATACAAAAGGAGGCTGCAGACCTGTCAGGCAACATCAACGCATAATGAATCCTGCATTAAGGGAGATGATCAAAGAGGAACTTCAAAATTTGTTGGCTGCAAATTTTATTTATCCTATCTCAGATAGAAAATGGGTGTCCTCACTGATGATAGTTCCTAGAAATAATGACAAATGGCATATCTGTGTGGTTATAAAGGACTGAACAAATCCACACATAAGGGCCATTTTCCATTACCTTTTATTGATAAGGTGTTGGACACACTAGCAGGAAAAAAATATTTCTCCTTCATTGATGGATTAAGTGGCTACAATCAGATCAATATAGCACCCGAAGATCAAGAGAAAACGACCTTTACATGCCCATGGGGAAATTTTGCATACCGGGTGTTACCTTTTGGATTATGCAACACCCCTTCCACATTTCAATGTGTTGTCCTCAGAATTTTTTGAGATCTTATTCATGAAACCATGGAAGTTTTTATGGATGTCTTTACCTCTCATGGTGGAGATTTTGGAGAAGCTTTGACTAATATGGACAAAGTACTCACACAATGCAAAGAAGTGAGCCTCTGTCTCAATAGGGATAAATGCAGGATGATGCTCACAGAAGGCGTGGTTTTGGGTCACCTCATATCCCCAAATGGCATCAAAGTAGACCCAACGAAAATTGAAGTAATCTTTAATCTATTATTCTGTTGGAAAGATTTTGCGTCATCTTTAACATCCCCTCAAAATCATGTGATTGCTCCTCTTTAGGTTTAGATAGCAATAAGGCTCTCTTCCCGGAAGGTTTTTCTCCAGACTACTCAGGATAATCTTCTATACTTTCATTTTCAGCCTCTACTCTTTCAACTTCTTCATAAGTCTCTGATAACGTAGGCTTAACTTGAGATTTTGCGAACATGGCCATGTAAGGACCTAAAGCGGAGGTATAATACTCAATCAGAACCTTGTCAGAGGGTTTATCAGTTGTAGAGAAGTTCTTAAAGTAAGCCAAAAATCTTTGAGTAAAATTGTGTACCTTTTCTTTTCTTTCTTTTTTTAAAGCTCCTAAACCTTTCATTAATGCTGCATGTGTCTTTTGGGCTGCATACTTACTTTTGAAAATCCTTTCAAAGGTATCCCAGTCTGGGATAGAGTTTGCAGGCACACCAAAATACCATGATGCTGCCACTCCTTTAAAGGTATGCGGAAAAAGTCTACAAACTACATCCTCATGTTCCCCAGCCCTTAATCCTTCTATTGCCAAATAGAAACTTTGAAAATGGTCATCTACTACAACCTTCTCATTTGGATCAAACTTGGGCAACATCTTCTCAAAAGCTTGAGGTAAGTCATGCAACGAAGGTGTTAAGTTCAGGGGTGATCTGGATTTCCAAGCAGGTGGTGGATTTGGTGGGTTAAGTGGCTGATTTGCATTTACACCTGCCATGAGTCTGGGTGGAGAGTGAGGAGGTGAAGGAACATGAGTATGCATAGGAGAACAGTAAGGTGTGTTTGGGATTACTTGATTCAGAGGCTGAACAACTTCCTGTAAGGCCACTTCTACCAACTCTTCCAAATCTCCAACCAACACTGAATCTTCCAAGATGCGACAACCTTTCTTCTTGTATTCTCTTTGGGGAAAATCAGGGATAGTGGGTAATCCTCCAATACTCTTTACATACTCTCTAGTGTGTCTCCTCAAACTATTAACAACTTCATTATCTACATAATACAAATGTTCTCTATTCTCTTTGGTATTTGGATCAGGGAATAAACTGCTTTCAAAACTATCACTGGTGGAGTAATTTTGAGGAAATGGATTTCCCCGGCTAGCCATGCACTGGTGGCCCTCCTTTTAGCACCAGAAACTGTTGAGGCCTAGAATTTTGCAGGCAACAACAACAAGGGATTCTCCCCAATCAACGTTCCCAACTAACCCGTGACTGTTTAGTATGGGGAATCCGTCCGGATTGTGGTCTGGCTACCGTAGGTCAAGTAACAAAAACAAAGGGTTTTACCGGTTGTGGCCCTGTCCACTGTGCATATTTTTGTATTTTTTGACTTTAAGTATGATATGCAAGTGCCTATCTAAGATGTAGATTGATAAAGAATACGAGGAGTGGTCACAATGTGATGTGCAGGTTCTTACCTCTCGTCTTAGACTCTCTCTCATCTAAATCATTCACAACTGAAAACAATATTAAGTAAGTTGTCCCTAGGGAGAAAGATGATCAATTAATGAGTAATATATTACTGCTCATATGTTAATATAAATCACAGATAGCTGTTCTTAGAATCAAAACACATAAACATGAATAAAGATATGCACAACAAGATAGCTCGTCGTCTGTTAGAACATTCATTACTCATAGTGGAACTTATCACAAAATAAACCAGAGATCATTCAAACAAGAACATAGGTTAAGAAAATTAGAACGATCTCACAGTTAATGAAACACAACTAAAAAGGAAATAGTTCCCCTTCAACATTTTTCATTTCATCACATTTGAACATTCCACGCAGCACTTTCTCCAACAGGCAAAATTGTAATTTATTATTGCAAAATGAAATAGTTCCTCTTACAACAAGTAGTTCACAAATCTCACTGGGAAAAAGCCCCTCTCCTATCTAATTCTTCTATATTTATACAAAAGCAAAAAACTATTGAGCTTCCGACAAATGATTCTTGGGCTTCCCCAACGCTTCACCTCCCACAATTTTCTCACATTAAGTGCTTATATAATTTACAATATATTACAATAAAAACAAACAAATAAAGCACTTAGGTGGAGGGCCCTGCTTGATTGTTTAAGAACTTCTCCCATGCTAAAGCTTCTGAGGCAATGCTTTCGAACTTAGAAGGTTCTAGAAAACAAATATTGATTTCAAATTTAGCAGCCTGATTTCTTATTACTTCGATCCTGGCTGAGCTCAGGCGTAGTTGATCCTCTAGCAACTGTACACTTACCGCTGAATGAGCTACCTCATTTCTTAGGATCTGCTCGTCTAGGGCCTTGATGTGCTGAATTCTTCGTTCATCTTCTCGATATCTACTCTGCAACATCTCTAAAAACAGGTTGTGGTATGGAAATGTATCCATTCTCTGCTCAGCAACAACCTGGAAACAGTTATACATGATCAACAGTCTCCTATATAACTCTATACAAGCCCCCTCTGTCTTCTTTACATTCTTCTTAAATTCTTTGGTTGTGTTTACGGAAAACTCCAATAAGTGATAGTCTTGTCTCAGACCTTGTTGATATTTTGCCAGCAGGTCTGCAGGGATCTCCTCATTGGCCTCTAATCTTGCTATTCTTCCCGTCAGGACATCTAAAATGTCCTGCGATCTGTCCACAAAAAATGAAGAAGTTTCCAAAATTTCTTCTAGTCTATTGTCTACCTGCAAAACCTTGCACCTCTCTTCTTCTATGGATACTTGCAGCTTGTGCATCTTGCTCCTTTGTGCTAAAACATGTTCCTTGAAAGGCTGAAGGTTGGCTTGTTGTTCCCTGGCTTCTTCTAAAGCTGTTGCTAATGAAGTAACTTGTTCTTTAAGTTCTGTTGTTTACACCTGAGATTGCTTCTCTAACTCCTCCAAGGTAGCTTTCTGTAACTCAAACTCCCCTATGTTACTTAGCAGCTGATCCTTTTCTGTATGAAGACTTTCACATACCGTTTTCAAACCATCCTTTTCTGTCCTTAGCCCCTGACATTCCTGCTGCAATTTTTCTAGACTTTCCTGGGCAACCTCCAGATATCTCTTCTCTATTTGGAGGAACTGGATTTTTGCTTTTGAAGACTTTATTTCATGTTGCATGTCTTCAAACTTCCTTTTCAATTTATTACTTTCCTCTCTCTCCCTTCGTAGCGTATCCTTTAGTTGGGCAGCATATTTCCTCGACTGTTCAAGGTCGGTCATTATCTGATCCACATTGTCCTTAGAAGCATGGATCAATGCTGGTCCAGCTCGGATAGTGAATCTTGGGTCCTTTTCTATTCCATGCACCATGATTGTATCATTGATCATTTTACCTAACTGCCCCCCAGTCTCAACTTTCCTCTCAGTCCTCTTCGCAATCCTTTTCATTTCCTTGTCGTAAAAAATAGTGTTGAATTCTGGAACCTCTTCCCCTTTATTTTGTTTGAAAGGGATCAATCTTAGGCCAGGAACAACAACCTATCCTAATGTGCTGCTAGTAGCTGCCTTAGCGTCTTGAAAATCAGGATTACCCAGATCCTGAACCTGAATGTCTACAGGATCAAAAGCTTGTTGCTTTGTCATGGACCCTGTCAGTTTTAATCTTTCTGCTTCCTGCTTCCTGAGTTCCTCATCCATTTTCCTTTTCCTTTCTTCTTCTTCACTCCTGGCGGCTTCTTCTGCACTTCTAGCTGCTTCTTGTTCAACTTTCCTCTTTTCTTCCTCCTCACTTCTGAGCCAACTTCCGGCCTCCTGTGCTAGTCTCCTAGCATCTTCATCTCTCTTCCTAGCCTCCTCTTCCCTTTGCTTTCTTTTGCTCATCTTGTCCTTTCCCACCTTTGGTAGTGATCTTATTTTTGAACCTTCTTTTTAATGTAGTCATGTTTTCTGCATTTCGGAAAATTGATTCGTATTTATCCCAGTGGCTTGTATACTCAAAATGTACATTTGCTTCCTTACAGTGTTCTGCCACTTTATTCCAAGAATCATTCCTATGAAATTTTATTTCCCCAAAATGAAACTACTCTAGTTCTTCTACAAACTCATCAGCTTTCTTAACTCTTGAGAACTTATAACTTCCCAACCTGAATGGTAAGGGAGGATAAGTTGCCTTTTATGTTCAAATAAAAAACTCCCTATGCCATCCAGGAAGACCTGCCCGACTGCCTTCTTGTTTACCACATAATCAATGGCATATTTTGGAAGCAATGAAGGTGCTCTGGAGCAGCCATACATTCTAATATACAGTCCATCCTCTGTTAAGTAGTGATCAACATATTCTTCAATGAACTGCAACGCTTCTTCAGACATGCAATTGCATTCTTTTAAGAAAATTAGTGTATATAAGGGAATAATGAAGTGTTCACACACTTCTCTATAGTGACTGTAGTACTTATGTGCCCACAATGGCTTGTAGGCTGAGTAAATTGGTGTTCTATCTCGGTCCCAAATACACCTTAGGTTTGGGAATGGCTGGTTGCACAGTATGCAATCAATTAGTATGGAGCTCATGTAAAACTTTGATTTTTTATGGGACACTCCTCCCAAGGCTGAAGCAATGCAAGCCGAGAGACGATTTGATACAATGTCACCCAGTTTAACAAAGTCCTTTGGGTTGCAACATAGAAGATGATAGGAACCCACCCCAACTTAAATTTTTTATCGTGGGCTCTCCTGAAGATCCTGTTCAGCATCAAGGCAATGAACCTATAAGGGGTCCTTAAGGTGGCTATGTCATATTCCCTTGATGGTCTAGTTCTGAAACTCTTGCCAGGTATCAGCATTCTTTTTAATGTCTCAACTAGGTCCAAATTAATTTTCTTTAGCTAGTCTTCAGTCAAGTAAACATGGGCTTCTGGTAAGTGGTAGGCTAGTGATACGTAACCAGGGCTATAAGCAGCATAACCCTGTTTGTCAACATTGGCCAAAATCATTTTTAATGTCTCAACTAGGTCGAAATTAATTTTCTTGAGCTAGTCTTCAGTCAAGTAAACTTGAGCTTCTGGTAAGTGGTAGGCTAGTGATACGTAACCAGGGCTATAAGCAGCATAACCCTGTTTGTCAACATTGGCCAAAATCATGGCAGTTATGTCTGCCCTGGGCAGAATGCATCCAATCACGTCTGAGCACGGGAAAAGCTCAGGTCTGCTAGCAACCCTCATCAAAGCAAATCTTTCTATATTTGCATATATAGTTTCTTCCTCAAAACTGGTGTCAGGTACCTCCCGATGTGTTATCAGTCTGTAGATTTCCCCCCACTTATATTCAGGTTCCACACCTGTGATGCATCTAGTGTCTTCATAAGTATACTCAACCTTGGTGACAATTTCAACATCGGGTTCCTCTTCCACTATACGGGCTTTCTTTTTCTGCCTTCTAGACATCTCGTATTCGAAAAGATTTCCCTGTCATACACAAAAATCTTTTAGGTCCTATTGATCCATTTCCAAATAATATTCAAAGAATGGAGACAAAAACTACATGAGCATTTACCTCGGTCATGTTAGTCATGATTGAATCTGTGAAAAATACAGAAACAAAATTTAACTACCGAGTGTTCTTGCACAAAAAAAAACTGCAAAAAAAACTAAATCCTGCCTACGATTAAAAATTGGCGTAATCGACTCATGACATCATGGCTTCGCTAAAATGAAGAAATCCCCCCCGTCAAGGAAAATAGTCTCAAAACTACACCCTCGGCGCTACGATTCCAACATAAATCGTCCTATTCCCAATCTCATTCGAAACGAGGTGCACTTCAAAACCACGATCCTAGACCAAAAGAAACGTGAGCGACCCAACACTGGAAAACCAAAATCTTTCGGCACTTAGAAGGTTCTAGAAAATGAATATTGATTTCAAATTTAGCGGCTGGATTTCTTATTATTTCGATCCTGGCTGAGCTCAGGCGTAGTTGATCCTCTAGCAACTGTACACTGACCGCTGAATGAGCTACCTCATTTCTCAGGATCTGCTTGTCTAGGGCCTTGATGTGTTGAATTCTTTGTTCATCTTCCTGATATCTACTCTGCAACATCTCTAAAAACAGGTTGTGGTCTAGAAATGTGTCCATTCTCTGCTCAGTAGCAACCTGGCAACGATTGTACGTGATCAACAGTCTCCTGCAGAACTCTGTACAAGCCCCCTCTGTCTTCTTTACATCCTTCTTAAATTCTTTGGCTGTGTTTATGGCAAACTCCAATAAGTCATAGTCTTGTCTCAGGCCTTGTTGATCTTTTGCCGGTAGGTCTGCAGGGATCTCCTCATTGGCCTCTAATCTTGCTATTCTTCCCGTGAGGACATCTAAAATGTCCTATGATCTGTCCACAAAATATGAAGAAGTTTCCAAAATTTCTTCTAGTCTATTGTCTACCTGCAAAACCTTGCACCTCTCTTCTTCTATGGATACTTGCAGCTTGTGCATCTTGCTCCTTTGTGCTAAAACATGCTCCTTGAAAGGCTGAAGGTTGGCTTGTTGTTCCCTAGCTTCTTCTAAAGCTGCTGCTAATGAAGTAACTTGTTATTTAAGTTATGTTGTTTGCACCTGAGATTGCTTCTCTGACTCCTCCAAGGTAGCTTTCTGTAACTCCAGCTCCCCTATCTTACTTAGCAGCTGATCCTTTTATGTATGAAGACTTTCACATACTGTTTTCAACCCATCCTTTTCTGTTCTTAGCCCCTAACATTCTTGCTGCAATTTTTCTATACTTTCTTGGGCAACCTCCAGAGATCTCTTCTCTATTTGGAGGAACTGGAGTTCTGCTTTTGAAGACTTTATTTCATGTTGCATGTCTTCAAACTTCCTTTTCAATTTATTACTTTTCTCTCTCTCCCTTTGTAGTGTATCCTTTAGTTGGGTAGCATATTTCCTCGAATGTTCAAGGTCGGTCACTATCCGATCCACATTGTCCTCAGAAGCATGGATCAATGCTGCTCTGGCTCGAATAGTGAATCTTGGGTCCTTGTCGGTTCCATGCACCATGATTGTATCATTTATCATTTTCCTTGACTGGCCCCAAGTCTCGACTTTCCTCTCGATCCTCTTCACAATCCTTTTCGTTTCCTTCTCATAAACAATAGTGTTGAAGTCTAGAACCTCTTCCCCTTTATTTTGTTCGAAAGGGATCAGTCTTAGGCTAGGAACAACAACCTGTCCTAATGTGTTGCTAGCAGTGGCCTCAGGGTCTTGAAAATCAAGATTACCCAGATCTTGATCCTGAATGTCTACAGGATCGGAAGCTTGTTGCTTTGTCATGGACCCTGTCAGTTTTAATCCTTCTACTTCCTGCTTCCTGAGTTCCTCATCCATTTTCCTTTTCCTTTCTTCTTCTTCACTCTTGGAAGCTTCTTCTGCACTTCTAGCTGCTTCTTGTTCATCTTTCCTCTTTTCTTCGTCCTCACTTCTGAGCCAACTTTCGGCCTCCTGTGCTAGTCTCCTAGCATCTTCATCTCTCTTCCTAGCCTCCTCTTCCTCTGCTTTCTTTTGCTCATCTTGTCCTTTCCTGCCTTTGGTAGTGATCTTCTTTTTAAACCTTCTTTTTAATGCAATTATGTTTTCTGCATTTCGGAAAATTGATTCGTCTTTATCCCAGTGGCTTGTATACTCAAAATGTACATTTGCTTCCTTACATTGTTTTGCCACTTTATTCCAAGAATCATTCCTATGAAAGTTCATTTCCCCAAAATGAAACTTCTCTAGTTCTTCTACAAACTCATCAGCTTTCTTAACTCTTGAGAACTTATAACTTCCCAACTTGAATGGTAAGGGAGGATAAGCTGCCTTCTTATGTTCAAATAAAAAACTCCCTATGCCATCCAAGAAGACTTGCCTGACTGCCTCCTTGTGTAACACATAATCAGTGGCATATTTTGGAAGGAGTGAAGGTGCTCTCTAATATACAGTCCATCCTCCGTTAAGTAGTAATCAACATATTCTTCAATGACTTGCAACGCTTCTTCAGACATGCAATTGCATTCTTTTAAGAAAATTAGTGTATATAATGGCATAATGAAGTGTTCACACACTTCTCTATAGTGATTGTAGTACTTATGTGCCCACAGTGGCTTGTAGGTTGAGTAAACTGGTGTTCTATCTTGGTCCCAAATACACCTCAGGTTTGGGAATGGCTGGTTGCACAATAAGAAATCAATTAGTATGGAGCTCATGTAAAACTCTGATTTTTTCTGGGACACTCCTCCCAAGGCTGAAGCAATGCAAGCCGAGAGACTATTTGATACAATGTCACCTAGTTGAACACAGTCCCTTGGGTTGCAACATAGAAGATGATAGGAACCCACCCTGACTTAAAACTTTTACTGTGGTCTCTCTCGAAGATCTTGTTCAGCATCAAGGCAATGAACCTATAAGGGGTCCTTAAGGTGGATGTGTTGTATTCCCTTGATGGTCTAGTTCTGAAGCTCTTGCCAGGTACCAGCATTCTTTTTAATGTCTCAACTAGGTCCAGATTAATTTTCTTTAGCCAGTCTTCAGTCAAGTAAACCTGGGCTTCCAGTAAGTGGTAGGCTAGTGATACGTAACCAGGGCTATAAGCAGCATAACCCTGTTTGTCAATGTTGGCCAAAATCATGGTAGTTACGTCTGCCCTGGGTAGAATCCATCCAATCACCTATGAGCAAGGGAAAAGCTCAGGTCTGGTAGCAACCCTCATCAAAGCAGATCTTTCTATATTTGCATATATATTTTCTTCCTCAAAACCGGTATCAGGTACCTCCCGATGTGTTATCAGTCTGTAGATTCCCCCCCACTTATATTCAGGTTCCACACCTGTGATGCATCTGGTGTCTTTGTAAGTATATTCAACCTTGGTGACAATTTCAACATCGGGTTCCTCTTCCACTATGGGGGCTTTCTTTTTCTTCCTTTTAGACATCTCGTATTCAGAAAGATTTCCCTGTCATACACAAAAATATTTTAGGTCATGTTAAGCCATTTCCAAATAATATTCAAATAATGGAGACAAAAACTACATGAGCATTTACCTCAGTCATGCTAGTCATTATTGAATCTATGAAAAATACAGAAACAAAATTTAACTACCGAGTGTTCCTGCACAAAAACAAATCTACAAAAAAAACTAAATCCTGCCTACGATTAAAAATTGGCGTAATCGACTCATAACATCATGGCTTCGCTAAAATGAAGAAATCCCCCCCCCCTCGTCAAGGAAAACAGTCTCAAAACTACACCCTTGGCGCTACGATTCCAACATATATCGTCCTATTCCCAATCTCATTGGAAACGAGGTGCACTTCAAAACTGCGACCCTAGACCAAAAGAAACGCGAGCGACCCAAAACTGGAAAACCAAAATCTTTAATCTTTCGGCACTTCGAAATAAAACAAGAAAAACACCTTCCTCTGCAAACGGACAGGGAACCTCCCTCCCTAGACGACCGTACACAAACCGGAGGGAACTTGTGCAGACGGTGTAATGCTCTTCTGCACCAGTTTCCCAAACAGTCGGGTGAGGTTCGCAAACTCATAACAGCACCAAAATTAATCATTCGGAAAACAAAAAACCCCCCACTGGACGACCCTACTGCCGAGTTGAACTAGATATAGGCTAAAGAAGATCGTAAACTTAGGTGTTCATTAATCGCAGAGGTGGAAACTAACCAAGGATGACAACCCTAGTTCAACAATTCGAAAGGAAGAGGTAGAGACGAGAATAATGGCCTACCTGGCAAGGCGCTGTGCAACTGACAAGATGAATCCGCAAACTTCCATGGCGGTGCCACCTAGGAATGAGCTACCGACAGTGAGTACAATTTCTCGTTCGCAACGACAATGACAGCGTAGGCACGGGTTCGCAGGAATGATAATAGAAAAATAAACCCCAACCCTAAATATATACATCCTGGTACAACAAAGAATTGACGGGAAAAACATGACCATCGGGCAGAAAAGTGACTAAGGGATCAGCGATTAAGTCAGTTGCATCTCCGTAACGGCGGACGATGAAATGACTACGAGATCCGCAGTGCCAAGCGAAGCATCGGCAAGAGACATAAAAACAATCACTTCGCATTGGAGCTCGACTAGATTAAAACCTCAGACCAATAGTTGGTTGAAGCACCGCAACAACGAAAACCGTAAAGACAACAAGTTCCGTAGACCAGTCAAAATCAGAGGTAAAAAAAACATGACTTAAGCGAAAAAGATCAGCCAAGCAGAAAACATAAATCAAACTAAATCGGAAGAATAACCCCTTCTAGAGCCGCAACGGCGGAAGTTAAAAAAACTAAGGACCTGGGAATCAAACTGGCAAGAATCGGAAGAGGTCAACACAACCATCATGGTGTTCGCAATATGTCATCCACAACGACGGAAGCTATAGAGACAAAGAGTTCCGACGGTATTCCAATCAGGACGCCAATAATAAGAAAATAAAATAAAGTGCATCGGAGGCAAGTACACCTTGGATCGGATCGTCATTCAACTGCATCTCCGCAACGACGGGCGCATAGTTAACTGGAATATTTCTGATTCATAGTCTCGACAAATTCCGACGGTGGGGTAAGAAATCAATGTAAGCCGTAAAACAACATTAACAGCATTGGCATAAAGATATTCCTTGAACAATCATCAGCAAAATCAAGCAAACCCAAACAAGTTGAGCAAAACAAGATAAAAAGGAGGGTCTCGAAAATTTTAGAATTTTGGGAAATTGTTGCAGCTGCAATAGGACCATTTTAGGGGTGGGTCTTACTTTGTAGATTTCGGCCTAGAACCTTCCAAGTCCAACTTGAGGGATTAAATGATGTTTTTTGGGGTTAAAAGTCTATGAACAAATTTTCTACCCTCTTGACATTGTTTGAAACCATGAGTTATTTTCAATGGCCTAAAGATCACCTTAACTGTATTTCGTATGAGGAAGTTATGCACCCTACAAGTTGACCTATCTAGTTGACCACCATGTTATAGAGTGAATTCCACATCATTTCTCATTACCCACACATGTGGAGTTATTCACATGTGTACTTTCAAGAACAATGTATAGGGTCCAAAAACCTAACCTTAATCGAGAGTTGAGGTATGCAAAACACCTAAGACTTACCCTAGATGGTTATCGATACATCGTTAAATACTAGGTCACTATGAGTAGAAGGGGTTGCATTCCTATGGTGGTATTGTATTGTTCCATAGTGTTAATATTGTATTGTTCCATTGTTATGGTGTTATTGTATTATTACATATAACAGAGGAAGTAGGTAATCCTGTAGTAGTCATACAAGCCACAATGTCATAGGTAACTCTATAGAGAGTATTTGCATTACATATTAAAGAAGAGAAGAGTAGGGCATATTTCTCACTAATGGCTGGGTTTTTTCCCATAGTGGATTTTGGTATATCTTGTGTTATTTTTTTGTAGTTGTTTTCCTTCCAGTTTTAGTTTATTTTAGCATTTTTTGGAATTAAGCTAACACATATGAGATCCTCTTGTTTGTGGGACTAGGGACCACCTCCACACAATGAATTGATTTCTTTGTCTATAAAGGAGTACATACCCTACCCCTCTATGTATTTGAAGATGTGATCTCCAAGGAGGAAACACATGTTCTTAACCAATATGCCTACTCATAATCTATATATTTACCTCTCCTTGCAACATATATGGGATTTAACATGGTTAATGAGAGAATTACCAACTCCAACCAAGGATTCCTCTTCCCATAATTATGGAATATAGAATAAATTCTTAACCAGGATATTGCATAGGAGAAATATTCTTGTTTTGTTGATAATAGGTTCATCCAATAATGCAATTGAATGCCTACCAAGTTGAAGAATTATGGTCCTCAAAAATTGCTTCTCTATCCACTGTATTGGTGATCTCACTTTGAAAAAGCCTTCTCTCTTTGCATTAGTGCAATAAACCTTTGGACAGATAAAGGCCAACACACTTATATACGAGGACGTGATCCTCCATATATTGGATATATGTCAGTATTATTTGGGAGGTTACTTCATAAACAAGATTCTCTTTCAATTTTATTATACACCTTCATGATTTTTTAGAGCACTCCTTTTTATTTAGTCCACTTCTTTGTTCTTTGGGGTTCTTGAAGTCTCTCTTCCTATCATTGCCTCGCTGGTTAGGTGGTTGTGTGACCCTTGAAAGTCTATTTGTTCTAATGAACCCATGGCCACCAAAGAGAGTGGCTAAAGCTCCTAAAATTTTAACATGTGCACTAAGCCTTAATGCAAAACATATGCTCCTACACTCCTTGAGCATTGCTGAGTATCACTTTTAAGACAAAGATACATGTTGAGCATTGTTGAATTCCACTTTTAAGGAAAAGATACATGTTGCTAAGCATGGTTGAGTGTCACTTTTAAGGCAAAGATACATGTTGTTCCAATAATATATGTAGTATATTATACTAGGGAAAAATGGGTTGCTTCTCTTCGTCGAATCCTACTAGGGTTTCTGCAATGGGGGTGAGGTCATTTCTTTTGCTGCAGTGTGTAACACTGAGCTCGGTAGCCCTCCATGACGGTCGTGCATGCTTTTCTTAACCGAGTATGTTTTCGAGACTAGTTTTTTGTACCCTTTTAGCGGGCTTTCTGTCTCTGTCGCTTGTGTTTTTTTTGTTTTCACGCATGGATTCTGCTCCCTTAGCAAGGGCCTTAGTACCAACCATGTTTTATTTAAAAAGTGGGAATTTGGTTGATGCTTTGCTTTTTTATTGTTGTTTCTCCTGTTACTGTGCCCATTTTCTCCGTCTTTGTTTTGTTTGGGAAAGCTGCTCTGTATTTTATGGTGCAGTACCTGTCACTGCCCCTTGACTGTCGGACGTGTTAAGATTTCCTTCTGGAATTGGTCGGGTCCTGACTGCATTAAGCAAAGGTCTCCTCTGATGTTTGTTTTCTCTTGTACTTCTTGTTTGCAGTTTCGTCGATGGGTTTAATGCTAGCCTGTTTTAGGTTGACGACCATTGTGTCTCTAAACAGGGTTTATTAGTTTTAACCCTAGTGTGGGCTCAGTTTTTGTTACCTTTTCCCTCTTTCAATTTTTAACCTTGGATAACTGGCGTCGGTTTCAGTTTTGTTTTTACCGGTTTCCTTCCTATCCTCTGTCTGTTTGACCGTTGACGGTTTTTGCTGGTCTCTTCTAACCTTGACTTGGGTCCTTTGGTTTTCTTAACTTCCTCTTGGGATGCCTTAACCTGGGTAGTGTTTGGAGCTAGGAATTTGGTTCCTTTTTAGGTTCTTTCTCGTTGCGTGTTCTCTTCCAGTCTCGAGTGCCTCGGTTAATCCGAGGTTTGGTTCTTAGGTGTTGTCTTTTGTTTCGGGGGTGTCTAACATCTAGTTGATTTTGGATTTGGTTTATCTACCTTGACCCCTTGTTTTCGGTTGACTGGTTTCGGACATAAGAGTATGGACTTCGTCCACCCTCTACGCACATGTCTGCGGGGGAAGCTCCACATGCATTGCAATATGAAGGTATCTCTTCGTCCCGTGCGCGTAGGAACATTAAAGCAGTGAAATCCCTGGAGTCCAAGCATAGTTATTTTCTGGGCCACGATGTTTACATGGATAGGGTGGAGGGTATTTGTTCCAGGGCCTTGGTGGTTCGGATTGAATACTGCTATATGGGAAAGGAGTGGGTGGAATGGGCCACCATTGATTAGAAACCGCTCTTAAATTATGTGCCGACTATCATCCTATTAGAAAATTGTTGGCTGGTCTTTGTGTTTTTGGAAGATAAGGATGCGACTCTGATCCTTAATACTCTCTGGACCATAAACAAGGGATATTTGATTCTTAGCAGATGGCACTCAGAATTCGATCCTCTTCGGGAGAGAGTAGTTAAGAGACACCTTTGGGTCCTTCTTCCTGCATTTCCTTTTTCACTATGGATCAAATCTTTTCTAGTGGGACTTGTGAACTCTTTGGGGTGCTTTGTGGCTGCGAAGGATGAATTCCAACTCATTTTCAATAAGAGGATGGAAAAAGTTTTGGTTGAGATGGACATTTACAAGAGGATGCCAGTAGAAATTGAGATTTCGTGCAATGAAACAACTGTTTGTCAGATTATTTGAACATCTCGTTTCGATGCAACTTCTATCATGAGGTCGGGCACCTCCATCGTTCCTTCCCTGCTCTTCTACAAGGTGCATCTCCTTCAGTTTCAAATGGGTATGTTTCTCCCCTAGACAGATCTTCCTCATCAATCCCACCCCCAAAGATGACATGCACTTTGTGTCCTCCTGAAGGTATGTACAGTTCTTATTCTCCCACCAATTATGAAGATCTAACTAAGGGAGAACTCCTCTATATTCAAGATGTTGAAAAGTGTAATTCTATGGCTACTATTTCAAACAGTGCCCCTCCTTTAGATGTACGATTGGTAAAACCTAACCCTGCGGTTTTCCCTGGACCATCTTTCTTGTCTTCCTCTTCGATCCCTAAAGGGGACTCAGATGCCTTACTCTTGTTTCTGATCCATGTGACTTCTCCACCCCAAGTGACTGGGGACAAGCCCCCCTTGTTCAACTCTGAATATTTCCCTCCCTGCTCCTCCATTAGGGATCCAATCATCTACTGGTCTGCAACCTGACAGCCCAAGGAACTCTCCAACCTTCATTGACCCCTCGCTAATGAAGTCCCTCTCAATTTTCTCTGCTAAGCCTCCCCTTACATCATCGACCCTCCCTTTGGACTCCATAAGATTTGAAAATGTGACTATCAAGAAATCCAAGAAGAAACCTCCCTTTGAATATCTGGGGAGTAAGGATTCCCTACCCTTCACTCCCCTCTCTGCAAGGATAAAAAATGCAGCCAGGGCTTCATCCTCTCCCTCTCTTCCCATTTTCTCCCTCCGTGTGCTTAGAGCAGTGTTACCCACTAGTAGTGGCTCCTTATGAAGATTCTCTCTCTGAACTTGCGAGTTTTCAGAGGGTTTACCAAACAAAAAACCCTCCAATATCTTTTCCTCTCTATCTCTCCGGACATGATTCTTCTTCAAGAGACCATGTGCGACCATTTTCATGCGCTTCTTCCCTTCTCCAAACTTCTGTCTGGGTGGTAATTCTGTGCCATAGACTTGACAAGCTTCTCGGGAGATCTCTTGATTGGTTGGAACCCCCTTTCTTATCGTTGTAAAGCCTTTGTGACCTATGCTAGTATTCTGGTAAAGGACAAGTTTTCGGGGCCCAACCTCTGAGTTTTCTATACTCAAATGTTATGGCCGTTACATTAATAGGGTTTGGTTCTGGAATAATGTGGTTGCTGGAGGTATTTTTGGACTACCTAATTTGATTTTGGTTGGTGACTTAAATTGCACCCTTATTGATGTAGAGATTTGGGGCAAAAAATATTGCTTGTATCCTTTGGCACCCTACTTATCTCGACTTTTAAAAGATTCCAACATGATTGATGTGGCTCCGATTTGTGCCAGTCCTACCTAGAGAAATGGTCATGTGGGTGATGAGGGTATCAGCAAAAGGATGGACAAATTTTTAGCATCTGCCTCTCTCATTCCTCACCTTAAGAGGCATAGAGTTTGGTCCCATCCCTCGGAGGTATCTGATCACTATCTAGTTTGTATGGAAAGGAAATCCCATTCCTCTTCGCACATCTATCCCTTTAAATTTAATCGAGCCTGGCTCCTGAAGGAGGGTTTCTCTAAGTTGGTTGAAACTAGCTAGACCTCTGAGTTGTTCTCATAGGTTGACGATGATATGTCTAGTCTTGTTTTAAAACTCAAAAGACTCAAATCGGAGGTCAAGGATTGGGTGAAAAAGAAAAAGAATTCTATGGAAAAAGAGTTGTCCGAGATTGAATTGGAAATACAATCCTCTTGGCATCCTGCCCCTCAGGAATTCTCATAGAATATTGGATGAACCTCCTTTTATTCCGAAAGGGGTGTAAATAGAAGTATTTGGATCATGAACTCCTAACCTAGAAGTTGAAAAGCAGAATTAAATGGATTGAATTAGGGGATTCCAATACCAAATTCTTCCACAGTTTTTCTTATGCACATTGAAACTTTAATGCTATTTGGGCCCTTAAAAATGAGAAGGATGTGATGGTGGAAGAAATCGATCAACTTAAAGAACTGGGATTGAAGCACTTCTCGAAGATTTTCAAGGATGATGGTAAGGAAAATATTATTGATCAGCTGAAGGTTATCCAACTCTTTCCTTCTCTTGTATCAATGGAAGAGACTGATGTCTTCACCTCTGAAGTGACCCTTACTGAAGTTGAAGGGGCCCTTAAAGCCTTTAGAAGGGACAAAAGCCCTATCCCATATGGATGACCGGTCGAGTTCTACCTCTGGTTCTTTGATTTAGTGGGGATGGACCTACTCAAAGCTGTGGAATTGTCAAGAAAAGAGGGGAGAATGATCACTTCCCTTAACTCTACCTTTTTTACTCTTATACCCAAGTGTGAAAGGCTTCAAACCTTTGTTGATTTTCGTCACATCTCCCTGTGTAATATGATCTACAAACTAATTTCCAATATTGCTGCCAACCGAATAAAGCCTTTCATAGATAAGTCCATCTCTACAGAGCAGTTCGACTTCCTCAAGGACAAACAAATTATCGAGCCCGTGGGTATCACCCAGGAAGTACTTCATTCTATGAAAACAAAAAAAGGAGTGCCCTGGTACTCAAACTGGACCTAGTCAAATCCTTTGACCTTTTTAACTGGACCTTCTTGAGGCTCATACTTTTGCAAATTGGTATTCCCCTTGCGAGGGTGAATTGGATCACGGGATGCATCACCTCTTCAAACTTCTCAGTATTGATTAATGGAACTCTATCTGTTTTTTTTACTGCTTCTCGTGGCATCAAGAAGGGATTCCCCCTTTCCCCACTACTCTTTCTTCTGGTCATACAAGGGCCTAGTCTTCTTATCAAGGATGCTCAAAAGAAAGGGAAAGTTAAAGGTATAAAAATATCCTCCTCCCTAGCCCTAACTCACTTGATTTTCGTTGATGATGTGGTACTTTTTGGGATTGGGACACTTGAAGAGTGGCAGGCCTTTGATGTTATACTAGATCTATTCTATTAAACTTCATGAATGTGTATCAGTGGAAAAGTCCTCCTTTCTTTTCAATGAAGTGGATGGAGGGGTATTGGACAGAATCTCAGCTCTTTTCCCCTACAAAATGGGTCCCATTGAGGTAGGATTCAAGTACCTTGGATACCGTCTCAAGCCCCTGAAAGATGGTATCAATTATTGGAGGTGGATTTTAAAAAGATTTGAAAAGAGAATCAATCTCTGGTCGTACAGACTCCTCTCATTGGGTGGAAGATTAATCCTCATCAGACGGATCCTTACTGGTTTACCTGTGTACTGGTTCGCATTGGATCATGTTCCTAAAGCCATCCTTAATAGAATTCGTCAGTGTATGTTCCCCTTCCTTTGGGGAGGCTCTTTGGACAAGCATCGATTGCATCTGGTTGACTGACAGCCTCTATCTAGGCCTCTGGAGTTTGGAGGATGGAACATAAAAAATTTAGATTGGTTTTGTACATCACTAAGACTGAAGAGTCTCTGTATGGCTCTGAATGGCACAGGCATCTGGAATCAAATCATTAGAAAAAGTACATCAAATACCTTGCTCTGGATGATTGGTTGCGTAAAAAAAGCTTCTTGGTCAGAGGTACGTCCTTCTTTTAGAATGGTTTTTTGAGATCTCTCTCTTGGATTAGCAGACAATTGGGTTGGAAAGTTAGCATTGGAAATTGCATCAAATTGGGTGTAGAACCAATTGTAGGATTGGACTCATCGTTTGTTCTTTCTAAAGACCTTCGGGATTGTTTGTATGACTATGGGCTGCACTCTCTTCAAAATGCCCGAAACATGGGTGATGGATTAAATAAGCAGTCCTATTGGCTGACGGCTGATGACCTATACTTAGGGGGAAGGTGGAAGGAAGAGTGGAACTGCTACATAAATGGACTCACTCATGGTGGCATCAAGTTAAGTGGACAGAGGGATTCTATGTTGTGGATGCACAACCCGAAGAATGGGGAGGTCACAACCATCCTAGCTTATGGCTTGATTGCTTCATCTTCATTACATCCAGCTCACAATAAATCTATCTCACAGATTTGGGGCTGTACAATCCCTCTAAAGATCAAATGCTTTCTTTGGCTTACAATGGAGAACCGTATTTCAACTTGGGACAATTTAAACAGAAAAGGTTGGTATGGCCCCAGTCGTTGTTGTTTGTGCTAGGGAAATGAGGAATCTGTAAGTCACTTGTTCATTGGATGCCCGTTTGCTTTAAACACTATAGATAGACTCGGTAAAAGTTTTGGTGTTGTGATCCTGTAGTCCAAGTTCTCACTCATGGAGAACTTAGAAGAGTGGTTTCATATTGATCTGGAGTGTACTCATCTTCGTCTTTTCCTTATCTGGAGCATTTGGATGACTCGCAACCTTGCCACCTTTGAGGATAGGAGTGTTGTGCCCATCTCCACTTGCAATCAAATTCTGTCTCTAATGCATGCTTATCCCTCAACTGGTAAAACTAAGAAAGCTAGGGTGATGGGACCAGAGCCGATGCTTAAGTATCCATATGGTTTTTTTGATGGGGCATCAACACACTCGATTGGAGGGGCTGGCATTTTCCTGCCTATCAATTCGAGTCACTCTTTCAACTTAAAATTGGGCTGTGGAAACAACACAAATACAAGGGCAAAGTTATTGGCACTCTGGGTTTCGCTTTATTTTGTAGAAGTTGTTGGTCTCCCCTCTCTCCATGTCTATGAAGACTCTTCAGTTGTAATCAATTGGGCAAATAACAAGGAAACTCTGTCAGTCTTGGATTTAGTTTACTGGTGTGACAACATCTCTATGCTGAAAGACTCCTTTCTCATGCTGGATTTTCAACATGTTTATAGAGAGCACAACAAGAGGGCAGATTGTTTATCCAAGGAGGCAGTCTCTATGGCCTCTGGCCTCTTTTTCTTCATGGAATCTTATGAAGATGATATCATTGGGGGAGGTGAATTTCAGCTCTTGTAGAGCTCTTTTGATGGAGTACCGTCTCCTTTGTGATTGCATCATGACATTTATTTATGATTTTGGATGTCTTTCCCTCCTCGGAGGAAGTTCTTCTAACTTGGATTAGTCACTCCCTTGAGTGCCTCCTAGGATAATCAGTCTAGGCTCATCTTGTGCTCTCTTTTGACTTGCATGGTGTCCTTGGAAAGCTGTCGAGAGAGATGCACCTACTACTTGCAGATTGTGATCTCCATCCTCTGTTTTTGTTGTAACAAGATTGTGGATGGAACTTATTCTCTCCTTAAGAATGAACTTGTTATTTCTGATATGTAACAATTTCCTTTGATTCATAATGAATACCAAAAATTAGCTTTCTGAAAAAAAATATTATACTAAGAGAAGTCGTTTTCTAGCTTTCTTGATGATATGCTGGTCCACCCGTTCCCATACTATCCCATGAGAGTGTTATGATGATGAAAAAGAAGGCCCACACTTTGGGTAATGTTTGAAAAATGTGCTTTTCAGGAAAAGGTATCCAAATTGAATTGTGACTTGTGACTTGTAGTAGTTTAAAATAGATAAGCTAACTTAATTCAGTTGGTTCAGTTGTTGAGTGATGGATACACGCAATAGTTTGTAACAATGAAAGCCATATATATAGTTTACCAACTTAATCTAGAGGAAAAAAAGACCTCACAACTTTCACTTGAAAAAAGAAGAAGTTAGAATTACATTATTTTTTCATTTTCCTTTTCAAAGCACAGTTAGAGAAAGCAAACAACTTCCCATTTACAGTACAGAATAGTAAGTTTGACCAGCTTGCTATAAAGCCCTGTATCTGCACATGTTATGATATTTACAACAACACAGCAAGTTCCCAACGGCACTGTGTATGCGTTCTGAGAAAAAGAAAACGCAGAGATATGCACAGAAGATTGGATTATATGTAACGATCAATGCCTGAGATTCCCAACAGTATTTGTATCGCTGCTGTCTTCAACATAGTCTTCCGCATCCCAACCCGTTCCGCCGGCCTGACTGAGAGCCGAGGAAGAATGGCTGCTGAAAGACAAAGAAGCATGCGACTGGATACCGGAAAATGTAGATCTGCGACCTGAGAGAGATTTCCTTACAGTAGACGTTATTCCCGAGGTGATCGAAGCGACAGAGCGTGCGAGAGAAGCAGCGATGGCGGCTTTGACCTGCCCTCTGCGAGGGATGGGCTTTCGCTTGCCATGGAAACCGCCATCGTAATCAGAATCGCCCATTTTTCCTTTATGCAGGTTTTTGAATCCCTAAATCAATGCGTTTGAGGAAGACGGGATGGGGAAACGTATATATATATATATGGTGAGAAATGTGAGATTGAGTGTGATGGTGGTGAAAAGCCATTGGACGTTAAAAAGAAAAAGAAAAAAACAAATATTGTAGATTTGGAAAATATTGAAAGTTAGGTTTCGTATTTGAATATGTGCATCGGCAGAACCAAAGCATAAAGAAAACCAAGTGTCTGGGGGCTTTCAATGAATAAACCTTCACAATTTTTAAGAATCTACACGAGGCATTTTGCTGGGGTTATTTTATGCGAGAGACCGTTAAAAATTCAAAAGAAAAGTGTCTGATGGTCCTCGATTTTGGTTTATAGTTTCTATTTTTATAAGGGATACATGTACTTTTGATGGATAGAGATACACGTGGAATTTTATCCTTTACGTAAGTATATAAGGGATACATGTACTTTTGATGGATAGAGAAACACGTGGAATTTTATCCTTTACGTAAGAATATAAAAAGTGTCGTTTGAGTTGTATTTAGAAGGATTATATGGGATTTTATAATAATAATAATAATCTATTTTTAAGGTCACCGCCAAGCGAGACACCAAATTGGTGTATGAGACTCCCTTGTTTGTGGGACAAGGGACCCCCCTCTGCGGAGCGATTTAACTGCTAAAGTCTACAGAGGTGTACATACACTACCCCTCTAGATTTGAACCCATGACCTCCTAAGAGGAAACACATGCTCTTAACTATTAGGCCCACTCAATATGTATTATTGTCCGAAAGTGGTTATACAACTTTACATTCATTGAGCTCTTAAGTAGGGAATTCAGTAGTCCATTGACTACACCATCTACCATGAAGGCATGTAGTTTAGAGCAAGGCTTAGTAAATATTAGTTACATTGTGAGATTGTATCATTTTTTTTACCAAGGGCACGTTAATTATGACAATTTTGTGCGTATAGAAACAACAAAAGAGGCCTTGCATATTCCTTATTTTACAAACATATATTCGCCATTGTTGACAACTTAATTAAGGTTCCCAATCTAAAATGTTATTCCCAAGATCTCATAAAATAATCAAAGATTTTGCTTCACGCAAAAGCTAGGAATCCTATGAACTACATGGTGAAAACAAACTATTTTTTTAATGTTTCGTTTCCCGATGAACTGTCGCATCAAGGATTCTTGGATTAGATAATACTGGATGATCCAACCTGGGTTACTTACTGTAAACTCTCGTCGACCTAACTCGATGCAGATTGATGCACAAATTTTTTTGAATCTTCAATTATGATGTAAATAGTCAATTGAGATGTGTTGGCTGGTAAAATAAAAGTTGGTGTTATTCTCCATCACGTTACTATTGAACCATGGACGACGTGTTCACTTTGACTATTTTATCTTATATTTTATTTTTTAAGTTGGGAAAAAATTATAATTTTGTGATTCCTAAGGTAACAGAGTATCACTCTTGTGAAATGTTTGTATTTTTCTTTCCTCAAAAAAGATAAACTTTTAACAAATTAGAAAAATGTTATGTCTTAATGGAAAACGACATGTTGTAATTTCAATTGCTATTAATAATTAAAATTACATATAATTTTTATAGAAGAAATAGGTTATAGTTTATGGTAATTTTTTATTACATGGAGATTAGCCACATGTTTTATAGTTTAATATGGGTAAGATGCTTGCATGAAGAGGAGAGGTTTGTACCTCGAAATATTTGATCCCTCTCGGCGCTTGATAGAGTCTAAGATTTGGATCTACGCTAGTATAGCTAACACATTCTCTCTCATTGGTCTCATATCTTCTCCTCACATGATCACATGCTTATCTACTCATAGTAAAGATGATGACCTGTTACATTCGCTTGGACACTTACTCCTCACATCTAGAGTTGAATTTACCTCACATGGTTTAATGTTCAAAGTTGCAACATCTCAGTTTCTCGGGTTTACCTCACATGGTTCAAATTCTCAATCACTTTTTCTCTCTCATTAGTTTACCTCAGTTGCTCTACATGGTCCCATAAACTATTATGCAGTTGCCATATCTTCCTGATTTATTTAGTTGAGCACATTCATGTTCTTCCAAAGAAGAAGATTCATCTAGACATAATCATTTAGTTTGGAGAGGTTCACATGCACAATCCCAGGATGCTAGTGCACACAAGGACCATCACACTGCATTACTGCTCCACAGAGATACGAATTGCATAAATATTTTCACAAGTTTTTATTCAAAGCTTGATCCTCGTTTTTCCTTGTTTTTTAAGTAGTTATTTTTGTTCATCTAGATTGTATGGGTGACCTTTGGCCTTACATGCTAGGGCCCATGTTTTCCAAAGTTAGGATTAAAGGGGGGTGTTGGGATTAATAATCCTCCCTTTGACCACATAGTCTATTTTTCCATTTTCCCTAGCTTAGGAGGTCTTCATCACTTATTTAACTGGAGGTTATGATGTTTGAACCATACAATCTTTCCAGTTCATTCATATTGGAGCGTCCAGTTAAATTGGTTTTAACTCTATTCACAATTTTAGCCGACTAACATTGCCTTTGAGGGGGAAGGATGGAATATCTATCATCGGAGCACATAATTTTAATTTCTCTGTCATTAAACATTAGATTTTTTATTGTTTCCCTCTTTCCAAGTGTTGATTCACCATATCAGGTACTACATATGCAGGTACTATTTATCTGCTAGTCAATATAGAATGGCAAGTTCAATCCACTTCTAGAGTGCCGATAGGAAGAGGATAAGAGGAAAGTTACTTGTGTCAACCCGAATACAGGAGAGGATCCCATCCATGTTGGTGAATTAATTAATAATGAGCATCTACTAAATTGTTGTTTGCCATAATCTAGATTTTGGAAAGAAAGATAGAATCCCTTCCCTGGTGTTACCAAGGAAAGAGTTGATGAGTTGGCACGTAATTAAAAAACTTTATCATTGGCTAGTTGTGATTAATAAGATTGCATTTCAGGGGGTCAGATTATTCTATATGGGCGGTCCAATGGACTAATGACATCCCACTTCGAGAGGATAACTTATCCATCATTGTGTTACCAATCATAGCCGGGAGTCACTAGGAGGTGGTCGCCAATAAAAATATGTATTTTAAAAAGGAGGTCGACGATAGTTGATAATTGATCCAGGGGTTTATGTTGGTACTCAATGCCAGTAATCCAATGGTTAATTAGTACCAAGAATGGTCAATCAATACTTGTTCCATGGGAATACAATCACACCAAATAATAATTGCAACAACCCCCTAAACTTGGAAAGCAATAAGCAAAGATTAATCAAAGTGTCATTGTTTCTTTTCAAGGTAGGAGGCGAGGGATTAAAATATTAAGAAAATGATGGCCTCGTCGATGAACATATGCAGTACTCCAACTACGACGAATCCCAATTCTTAGATTCTAGGTTAAGGAAGCATCCATTGAGCGGTAGTTATTCGATGAATTAGACACCAAACTAGGTTCTACAAGGGATCAAAGATACTTATAAGTCTTTGGGCTGATCCATGGTTTTGCAGCTAAGCACAAGAAATGCAAGTGCTTCATGGCCACCATGGGAAATTTGCATCACAACACTCCCGTAATGACAGGGGCGTCCATGTGCAATTTGCCTCGCGAAACTGCCGTAATGATGCAATGAACTGGGGTTTAATTTATCAAGGAATTAGAAGGGCCAGCCTCTCACATAAGGTGATTTATTTATGTTCACATGTATGCTGTATTAATATTGAAAGTTTCAGCTCTGCAGGTTGGTATCCGTCTCATTTCTTATAATTAAATGTTTGAATTATTTGGTAGCAGAGTTGTTTCCATCATAAGATCAATTAGGTTTGGAAATTCGTTGAAGGAGTACTTCAGTTAATGCAAAAGGAGAACCTAGGAAGGTGAGTTGTAGCTTTACATTCGCTTTTCTTTTTCTGATATCTAGTCTAGGAACAAATTATGGAGAGGTGAGTTGCAACTTTACTCTTGTTTTTCTTTCTTGGATTTGAGGGTTTACTAGTAAATTTGTGAGAGGTATTTGAATTCCTTTTAAAGGGTCCAGTCTGAGTCCTTTTAGAATATATACATATGAATGAAAACCATTACATATTACCTTCTTGTATATATATACAATATGTAAACATTTAAAAACTAATACATATATTATCTTCACATTCTTGTATTTAGACTATTATTAAACATTTGAAAAATTAATGCAGATAGAGCGTTTATCTTCTTTATTTCATATTTTTGCTATGAATTGTTGGTATTATTGAGTGTATATTGTTAGACCAATTTTGTAAGCCTCGTTTACGTTTTCGTAAATGTTCGACTCTGTTATTAAATTTAAGAAATGCAACCTTCTGATTGTAATTCTTTCTAAGGGTGCATTTAAAATTAATGCTTGGGCGCTTAATATTATACTTTTCCTATTGAACAACCTTACATTGTAGTTTGTTTTACTTTTGTATGTAGGATTTCACATGGATTTTAATTAAAAAAAATAGATCACCATTAAATTATTGCGAGAGGCCATGAATGTCTTCGCCTAACTAGATTTGAAAGTCTGGATAGTTTTGAAGTGAGTAATTACGAGGCTCCTAAATTTGGCCAACCCTTTTCCTCTTTTTGAGTCTCAAATTCGAGTTAAATTTATAGACGCTTTGATGAGTCATCCCTTGCTCCTATATAGAGGGATTTTATGCCTTAATTTTAAAATATTTTCCCCATCATCTGTCCAATAAATTGCCAAGGAAAACTCTATTCTTGTTTGAATAGTGCCTCTTGTCAGAATTAACGAAAATCATCAAAGTAGATTATAATGGACAAATATTTTATATTCTACAAGTGTTATTTGATACCCAAAATCTACAATATACCATTATATAAATAATTAAGAATAAGAAATTATCGCTAATCTGAAATTTCATTTGCTTTAAAACAAAGATTTGTTGTTGGCCACCTGCAATTTGAGAAACCCATACCTATGGTTTTTCAAATTCGAAGCCACATGGTGAGGCAAACATTCCTGGTAATTTTTCACAACTTTTGGTCCTGAAACTTGAATTAAATTTCACTTGTATTCAAATTCTAAAAGCTTTTGTTTCCATGGCTCGAAGGAACGATTGCGAATACGTGGATAATGTGGCTCTATCATACTATCATGTAAGTTTTAGATCAGTTTCTCACGCGTCGAGTTACTTTCTTGCCACCAAACACTTTGGTTTCTTGTTGGAAATGAAAATTGTCAGTTTTTACTTGGGAAAATGCGCCCATAATGGTGGCATCAAATGCAACTCAACTATGTTGGCCTCAAATGTAACGAAACTCAACTATGATTAAAACAATGCAGAAAATCACATTTAAACTAATTTTAGAAAATCCTCTCAATAATGCATAATGTATTAAATGTGGCATAGAATGGAAAATCATGGATAAAATAAAATTAATTTTTTTTACCTGAGGAAAAAATTTATTTTATTTAAATATTTACTATTCACCAAGTCACAATTAAAACTTTAAACTACTTAAACTTGGAGTTTATTTTTGCATGCCTAAATTAAAATAAATACACTAAAATTATATATATATTGTTTATTTGATTATTAGCAAGCAGTTAAATAATGCATTGTGGTTGTGCTAGTGTACATATAATTATGCACCAATACACACAATTCCAAATAAATAATGTACTTGTGGTTGTGCTAGTATACATATAATTATGCACCAATACAGACAATTCCAAATAGAATCATAGAAAGAGGCTATCATTTCCATCATAGATTTTTATTTAAAATAATTTCAATGCCTTATTTAGCGACAATTTTAGTGTGTCTAGATTTTAAAGGAAGGGATTGTTTAGAACATTAACATTAATAATAATATTAATAGCAAAAGAATTTTCGATTCCTTGCTCTGATTACTTACAAGTAACTTTTTTTACATGATTTATATTTGAAAGAATATCAAGTAATGTTTATGGATAATTTCATATGAAAGAAATAAGAAAATAGAAAATAAAAATTTATTACTGTAATTGAGGAAGTCAATGTAATAAAAGTTTGTCTCATTCTTATATGTTATTGGGCCAAAAACTCACCCTTAACACATCTTTATTAAGATTTGTCATATTATAATATTTATGATACAATGTTAATTACATTTTTGACTAACAATAAATATTTGTTTTTAATTAATCTCTCAACAAATTAACAACTTTGACACTAACATAAGGAAATTTATATATGATATTATATAAAAGATGAAATGAAAAAATATATTTAAGAAATGAAAAAATATATATCTCTAATATTTTTCAATGGACATGAACACTTCCTCAGAAACCAGTCAAGATGGTTGAAATATATACATCCATATCTCTCCTCTTTTACCAAAATAACAATTAAACTATTCATCTCCAAGTGCATCAATTTTCAAAAGCTACATGCAAATAGCTCCTCCCCATAGTAGGTGGCAATGTCGGGACATTGCCACCACGTGGCTCTTGTTATTTCTCCATCTATCTTATCTCATCTCTTTATTGATTATTAGTAATTATGAATTTGTACTTTAATTTAACATAGAATTCTTACAATATTTAGCTTCCAATTGCATTTTATATATGTCCTCCATCTCATCATCTTCAAAATAATTTGCAATACTTAGTTGTTTCTTATTACATCTTTTTCCCAGTATTCTTCCTTACGATTTGATCTTCCCCTTGATTTTTTTATATAGTTTTGATTTTTGCTTCCCTTGTATTTATTCCCTTAGGCTCTACCATCTCTTCTTCTATGGATCTATTCATACCTAATAAATTTTAATTAGTTAATTCATGTATCTCGTGTATTAAGTGATTTATGTTGGTCTTGTGGGATTTTTTCTCTTCAACATGGGTTGATCATTCGCTTTTTTCTTTGTTGTTGTTGTCCATTTTCAAGACTGCAAATTCGTTGAATTCCTTTGGTTTTTCCTAGGTTATTGGATTTGCATTTTTTTAATGATTTTGAGTGAGTGCACAAAGTTGAGGGACCTTTTAGATGCAATGGTAGAGTGAAGTCAATCATTCAACATCCATAAAATAAAATCATCCCAAGCAATGCCGACCCTTCCAAGCCTAGTCCCAATCCCGCCAACATGCTTGCCAATTAGGCTAGTTAAGTACAACACACACGTGTTATAGTGTACAAAAACGTGATCGCGTTATAGTGTACAAAAGCGTGCTCACATTATGTGAAACATGTTTTATGCTTAAAATAGGCTGAGCCCAACATTTTCTCCACAACCACGTGTAACAATTTGGTCGGGCGAAGAAAAATGAGCAAGGGTGAACGTGTTTTCAATGCTAAAAGGCCAACAAACTCCACCTTGAGGATCAATCTCTTCCTTGTGAGGTATTTACTCCAAATCCTCTCATGCTAATTTCCTTATTTTCAATAATTTATATGCCCTAATAAGAATTGAAACCATTTTTTTAAATTTATATGCCCATAAAGAAATTTACATGCCCAATGGAAACCAAAACCCCAATTTACTCATAAAAACCAAATCATTTTGACTATTTGCATATGTATATTGACAAGCATCCTTGTTAATCCAAACCAAAATTCACAAATATGTAAAGTTTGTCAAGTATAGTGCAAGGTTGCATAATAAATTTACATGCCCAATTGAAACCAAAACCTCAATTTACTCATAAAAAACAAATCAATTTCACTATTTGCATATGCATATTCACAAGCATCCTTGTGAATCCATACCAAAATTCAAAAATATGCAAAGTTTTTCAAGTATATTGCAAGTTTGCATAAGAAATTTACATGGCCAATGTAAACCAAAACCCCGATTTACTCATAAAAAACAAATCAATTTCACTATTTGCATACATATATTCACAAGCATCCTTGCGAATCCAAACCAGAATTCAGAAATATACAAAGTTTGTCAAGTATATTGCAAGGTTGCATACAACTAAAAAAAAATTCAAGTAGAATTCATATCTTCCCTAAAAAGCATAAACAAACATGGTAGAGTCCCTTGCCGCTATCTAAAATATCGAAGTTGGTCGTCCAAGAACATTAATAAACACCTTATAGTTTTTATGAAACTTCGTAATCCAAGTGTTAAAATAAGGTATAGAATCGTCCCATGCTTAACAAATAGTTTCCCTTGAATGAAGGGTACATTTTGGTTAAGGTCAAGACAACAGAGTTCAACAATAGGATCTACGAACATCACGATACATAGGGAGGTTGATGTGTTTGATTACTTGCTAATCCCATACTATCTTACATGATAGAATCCAGTGGAAACCTTGCAACCATAAAAGGAACTATACACAATTATGCAAAGTCTCTCATGGGTATATAGAAAGAGTGCATACAACTAAAATAGTATCAAGTGGAATCCATACATGGCCCAAATACATATAAAAAAATATGCTAAATAGATTTTGGAGTCCAAACAAATTCACGCTACAACAAATAATTACATATCTATCAACATCCTTGCATATATTGGTATTTTATTCATTGCACCGAAGAGGTGAATTCTATAGCCTAGTAGGGGAGAGACGTGTAACTCCTTCCATGCTCATCCTAGAGTTGACACATGTATTTTATAAAAAATAATAAAAACTTATTAAAAATAACTTGTCGGATTAAATTAAATTTAAATTATTTAGAATTGCATGTATAAAAAACAACATAAATTAGATAAACTAAAACCATAAAAAATAGATTACACATTTCCACTCTAAAAAGGGTTTGCACCTTGAGAGATTTGATTCCTCTCAGTGCTTGGTAGATCCCCTTTTAGATGGATATATGTTGGTCAATAACACATTCTGCCACCTCTTCTAGGATCTAGCCCTTGCCTCTACCTGCAATACGAGAGTTGGTCCTGCAAGGGCATTAGTCAACACCTCACAATTTTGATGAAAATTCATAATCCAAGCCTTAAAATAAGCTAGAGGAGCTTCCCAATCAACATATGCACATAGGACATTTTAGCTACATGCATATGGAAATTGGAATTAATACAAATTTACGACATAAGTTTAAGATGAAAAATGTCAAATGTTTATTCTTTACTGTAAAATTGAAGATCAATTTTAAAATTTAAATTATAAATAGTTTATGTTGTTATTTGTCGTACATTAGTTTTACACTTTTCATTGCTTAGATATGTCATTATACTATGTGTTTATTTTTCTAATGATATTTGTATTTATGATTGCAGTGACTACTATGGACCACAATGTAGAGATTTTGAGAGTTATTGGTCATTTGAGAGAGTTTGGTTCTGCTTGGAGGGGTGGAGATGAACTCTGCTGCTCCTTGTCAGCATCATTGTTGACCATAGTGGATACGATCAATAGATCAAATGATGCTTTGTATAATATAGCATCCTATAGGGAGACAAAAAGACAAGAATATGTTGATGGTTTGAGCTACAATGAGATTAAGAAGCTAAAAATAACAAAACACACACACACACACACACACACACACACACACATATACACACACTATTTAGAGTGCCTCGGACAGATAACATCCCAGAGATAAGTAGATCACATATTTCCATTGAGTGGTGCATCTGTCAACCAATTAGATACCATTGGATGGACAATGGTGCATGGTTTTTGATATTCCCCTGCACAACAACATGGAAGTACCGTTGTACTTCCTCCATAAACTTTATGCAGAGTTTGTGATGGGAAAACATGTCAACTATTTTGACATGTTGGGGTTCTAGGGCACTGGTATGGGGATTCCCCAAAACCAACCCAATGATAGGAATATAGATTCCAATCAATAGATACCTCCACCTCATGCCCAAATACCAAGGCCAAACATCCCTCCTACACATGATATGGCTACCTAGAAACAGGAGGCATTTCTTACACTAGCTGAGATGATTTCTTGACACACCACAACTATTGACCAGGCATGGCCCTCTTCCTCTGGTGGGGTACAACCACCAGCTTCCGATGGTAGAGTACCATGTATTGGTGGGGATATAATGACATCCTATGTTCCCCAGAGTGAGCCACATGTGTGCACAATGTGTGGTCAATCCTATTATGGTTGTGGACCAACACATGGTACCTCCACGATGATTGGTGGTCAGGTAAGGACACTGTAAAAACTCTATTGTTGTTCAATATAATTTTTCCATATTGTACACATATTAAAATATTTTTAATATATGCAATTTTTACTCTTGCAGGAGCTTGACGCCTCTAAGGGGGGTGGTAGTGCACCCGGTGTTGTTGTATCTGAGGCTAAAACAACCAACACCGAGGTAATATTTCAACATGTATCATTTTGTTAATACGTGTGTTAGTAATTTGTTAAATGGTCTAATATTTGTAATTTTTGAAGTTGCAGGAACCCCATTTTGAACAGGAAGTCAGAGACATTAATCTCAACGAATTTCTTCTAGGTGGATTTTATGATTACCTCAGGAATGTAAGTACATGGTTAATGACTGAATCTTGTTCATATTATTTAAATTTATTACTATACACTCCTTTATATATTGCTAATATTTATTATTTTTAAACTTGCAGGTGCTATCTGGCTCTGTAGAGGGGCAAGAAATGGTTGGCAGCAGTCCCTCTCATGGGGGATATATGTCCCAGGTAGAGGTAAGTATATTACAACATGTTAGTTTTTCAGTACATATTATTGCATCCATTCATTTCCATGTCTAACTATGGTAACACTTTATGGCTACAGACATCATCTCAAATCCCTGCACCACCTCTTTGGTTTGGATCTCCCCGTAGTCCAAACGTAGATATTTCCTCCACAATGACCAATGAATTATTTCCTTTGATGCTCCTCAAATGCAAGAAAAAAAATGGTGGAGATGTTCTATGGTGCTCCTCAATGGGAGACTCTCCAAGCATGGTTTCTTTCTTGCTAAATTTTGTCTATATACTCACGTTAGGGGAAAAATTGGGAGGAATGCTGCCTTTTCTAGCTCATCAATTACAATAAAAATATAATGGTAGAGATGATCTATGGTTCTCCTCAATGGGAGACTCCCGAATCTTGGTTTCTTTCTTTCTCAATTGCGTCTAGATACTCAAGTTAGAGGGAAGATTGGGATGAATGTTGCCTTTCTTATCTCCCCAATTGTAAGAAAAACAATGGTAGAGATGCTCTATGGTGCTCCTCAATCGGATATTCCCCAAGATTGGTTTCTTTCTTGCTCAATTGTGTCCACATACTCCACCAGAATGACCAAGATAATGTTTCCTTTGCTAGCTCCTCAATTGCAAGAAAAACAATGGTGGAGATGCTCTACGGTGCTCCTCAATGGGGGATTCCCCAAGCTTGGTTTATTTCTTACTAAATTCTTTCTTTCTTCTTTCTCCTCAATGTATACCATGCTCCAAGCAATCCTTAGACACTTGTGATGGAGATGGGTAATGTCAAAATCAAAATTTTGTGTGATAATCTAGTGAAGAAGAGAATGAATGCATTGTCTGCAACCTAAAATTGTGCATGGACTGTGAAACATGCTTGAAATATGATAGAGTGTTTCTCGGACAGGGACTATTGTTGTTTATACTGGGAAATAACGTGCACATGCTATTTTAAAATAAAAAAATGTGCATGTTTTTACCACATATAACATGTACGTGTTATTCTCGAATAGGAGCGTTATGCTCGTTAGGAGCATTAAGAAGGTAGTTCCATGGCTAAGGGACCATTTAATGTTTAGGGGGAATTAACAAGCACTCCCTAAGTCTTAGCCCCTTAATACCCCCCCCTCTCTTCAACCTAACTATATTGTTTTAAAAGTCTAAGGGATGAGAGAGAGAGAGAGAGAGAGAGATAACATGTACGTGTTATTCTCGAATAGGAGCGTTATGCTCGTTAGGAGCATTAAGAAGGTAGTTCCATGGCTAAGGGACCATTTAATGTTTAGGGGGAATTAACAAGCACTCCCTAAGTCTTAGCCCCTTAATACCCCCCCTCTCTTCAACCTAACTATATTGTTTTAAAACTCTAAGGGATGAGAGAGAGAGAGAGAGAGAGAGAGAGAGTGGAGGAGGGGTCTTAGTGGTATGGGGTGACCTGTCGATGTGTATGAGTGTTTGCGTGTGTGAGAGAGAGAGGGGGTTGAGGAATAGATATGGGGGTGGGGGTTAGAGGTAGTTGGATGAGTTAGGGAGAGAGAGAGAGTGGAGACGGGGTTATAAAGAGTTACATAAACATGCACACATTATGTAACTACATTGTTTGGTTTTATGATGATACCATTAAAAGGTTTGGGGGGGGGGTGGTAAGGGGTTAGA
>LPNX010900953.1:0-85840 GCA_001517045.1 Pseudotsuga menziesii
TCGTTAAACCTTTACAAGAAAGAGGGGAAGGGGAAGGTTTATTTCCATGTCTTTTATATCCTGGCAGCAAGTCTTGTTTCCTTGAACAAAGCACTAGTTTTGAGTCTATCAACCGTTGGGTCCTAGTCTTTTGACCTTATCCTGATTCAAAGTTTCTTACTCCTCCAGTTGGTCTCTTTTCCAATTATATGGGGAATCTGTCAATGTCTTCTACATTGCAGATTTGTTTCGTTGGTCCTATTTCGTGTCAAAAGCTGCCTAAGTCACTTTTGTGTCGTGCTCACTATTCAAGGATTAAACCTTTGTCGGCCATTCTGCAGTTGCCTTGACCTTTTGTGTCGACCATTCCCTGGTATCAGTTCATTACATCATGTCTTCAACGGTCCTTTTTGTGAAATTCAGTATCGATTCCAAATCCAATTAGTCTTTGAGTTACCTCGTGTTGGCTGATGAAGGATGCCTTAATGCCTTCCTCCCAACAGATCTCTTCCTATCGACTGCAACACCTCTTGCTCTAGGAATGAGATTTAGAGTTTTATGACAGTACCTTGGGAATTGTTGTCCTCAATGGTAATTTCCCTCGCTATTGGGTAGTGGGGATACCTTAATGTCTCCTACTCGATGGATTCTTCAAGTGTTCGACTTCAGGTCCTTGTAATCACACTTGTTAGAATGTACTAGGTACCTTGGGGACCATTTTCATTAATGGTGTTTTCCCTCGCATTTGTTAACGGTTTTCATTATTGACCGGTAATCAAACGGTTTCCTCCATGTTCGACTTCAGCTCCTTTATTCGCATGGTTAGGATTCGTACCTTTTTTGGGCGGTTTGGATTGAAGACCTTGGGCTGACAGTAGCATTGTCATTTTGCTATTGCCCAAGTTGCACAAGACCTTGTTATACTTTATATGACATTTTGCTGAGACATAGATCCACCTTGTATTTTTGTGGCTATGATCGATTGTTGAGCATGGATCCACCTTGTTCATTTGTGGCCATGACTCCTTTAGATTTGATATGGCGCCTTTTTGCATATTGAGCGACCATGATAGTTTCATCAGTTATACATATGTTGGATCCGCCTGTATCTTTATGGCGATGTTTTGTATATGGACGTGTATGTCCCATAGATCAGTTTTTCTGACATTTATCTCTCTTTCAGGTACCTTCACTCGAGCCTTTTGATCTTGGATTCTCTGCTCTCTCCATACTCAGCTGTTTCCTATATAATGTATTTCGGCTATCATCTTCCCCTCTAACCTCAGACATTAGGGGGCATCTGTTATAGCCCAAAATGACACATCTCTTCCTGTGACCACTTTCCCATGATTTCGTCGCATGTCGGCACTTCATGAAAGTCACTGAAAGTCACTGAAAAAACACCTATCTTGGAGGACCTATATCTTGAGTTCTGTAACTCTGTTTGACCTCATTTATATGCCGTTGGAAAGGTATTTCAGTTAGCTAAAACTTTCCAGAAGACACCAAAGTCTGAAAATGCCCAGAAATACCTTAAAAATGCGTTTTTTTGTGTATGCGGGACTCTCCTTATGTGCAACCCACGCATCATGCGCGACTCTTGTGTTTTGCAAGTCGCGCATGCATATATTCGCGGGTTTCTCTTGTGTAAACTTGCGTATCATGCGCGGGTTTCTCTCCTTCATAGTCGCGCATCTGTTTCTTAACATTAAAACATAAAAACATGCCTTTTGAGTTAGTTTGGGTAGTTATACAACTGACTCCTTCAGTTGTAACCACTTTGGCTTCGCCCCTAACTCTTCTTCATCATATAAATAGAGGTAGGGAGGTCCATGAAAGGGGACTTTGAATTTATGCATTGTTATGCTGGAGGAATTGGGACTCTCTTTGCCCACACCTTTGCCCTGGAGGTCTTCCCTTGTGTTGCAGAGCTTGGAGGCTGAGTTCTTTGGAGAAGAGAAACAGCAGATCTAGATCAAGGTTTCGTGATGTGCCAACTTGAAGAGAAGGTATATTTGTACTTGTTTTCAAGATTAATAAATATGTGATGTCCTTCTTCTTCCCAAATCATTGTTCAATGTGTGATTGAATCTCTGTTTCTGATCATATGATGATGTTATTCAGATCATTTGTTTATGTTTATTTGATTATCATTGTCTTATATGTGGTCATAATGGTTTGAGGAAGGTATAACTTGTTTTGCGGGTCTCTTGGAGCGAGAGGAGCAAGAAGAGGATTGAAGAGAAAGCTTGGACCAGCCTTCAGTTATCAGGTTTGGATCTTTCTTATCTCTGAAACTTGCTGTTATATACTTGCTGAACATTGTGCATCTCTCTTTCAACCCCAGTACGTTGATGGCCTCTTAAACCCTAGCCATAGGACACTTTCCTTTACAACAACTTTCCCCCTATTCAACATACCTCTCCCACTCCTTCTTCACCTCACAGTCCCATTACCTTGCCCTCTTTCAAAGATCCCACCCTCCTCAAATCCTTGGACATTTTTACTAACAAATCCCCCATTTCTCCTTCTATACTCCCTCTGAATTCCATCAGATTCGAGAATGTTACCATTAGGAAGGCTAAGAAAGGGTTTAAAAACTCCCAACTGGATATTAGCCCCTATACCCCTCTCTCAGCCCGCATCAAAGTGGCTGCTAGATCAAACTCCTCCTCTCAGGCACTTAGAGCAAGCACACCTGATTCACAAGTTAACCCATGAAGATTGTCTCCATGAATATATGTGGGTTTGGGGGACCTATGAAACAAAAATCCCTCAAAGACTTGTTCTCTTCTCTTAACCCTGCTATTATCTTATTCTAGGAGACTATGTGTGACCATCTCACTGCCTTGAGACTTTTTTCCTTGATTAAGACTGGTTGGGAATTCGGTGCTATTGATGCACTTGGCCTCTCTGGGGGTATTTTATCTGTGTGGGATCCTCATCTTATCAGATACAAGGCATGCCTCTCCTTTGTTGGCATCCTCCTCTATGCTAGGTTTAAATCCCTTGACTCTGTTTTCTCCATTGTAAACTGCTATGGTCCTTATGCCAACAGGACCTGTTTCTAGGATAAAGTGATTGTTGGGGACATTTTCAACTACCCCAATCTCATCTTAGCTGGAGATCTTAACTTCACCACTTCCGACCTTGAGATTTGGGGTGAACATGCCAGAAGGGACCATCTGTCTCTTTATTTTTCACAACTTCTTGATTCTATGAACATGGTTGATATTCTCCCTTCCAAGATTGGACCAACTTGGAGAAATGGCAGAGCTGGTTCAGATGGTATTTGCAAACGTCTTGACCAATTTCTGGCCTCCTTTACTTTGGTTCCTTCTCTGGGATGCTATAAGTCTTGGATTCAGCCTTCGAAAATCTCTGATCACTACCCTATTTGTCTTGAGTGGAATCTTAGCCTGAGATGTCATTTGTATCCCTTTAAGTTCAACAGATCCTGGCTATTTGAAAAGGACTTTGGTGACCTTGTTCATAATTCTTGGAGGGCCCCAATCCCTCTGTTGGACCCATGTTTAATATCAACTATAAATTCCAGAGGTTAAAAAATGAGGTTATAACTTGGGAGAAAGAGAAAAACAGACAGAGGAATAAGGAACTGGTAGATATTAACTTGGCCATTATATCTCTCCTCTCCTCTGACCCCTCTAGCATTCTCTCTGAAGCTGATACTCAGTCACTGGATGCATTAAGAAGTAGGAAGGACTCCCTTCTTTCTCACTTGATCCTTACCTAGAAACTAAAGAGTAGGGTCGATTGGATTCATGAAGGTGATGCCAACACAAAGTTTTTTCACTCCTTTGCCTCTGACAGGAGAAACTCCAAATCTATCCGGGCACTCAAAAGTCGGTCTAGGGAAACCATTGAGGATGACTCCATGCTCCACTCTTTGGGGGTACAACACTTTTCTGAGCTCTTTTCTGATGATGGCAAGACAAACATTGAGGCACAACTTAATGTCATCAGACTTTACCCTTCCTTTGTACAGGAAGAGGATAGAGATCTATTTTTGACTCCCTTCACTCTCCAGGATGTCGAGGGTGTTCTCAAAGGTTTCAAGAAAGACAAGAGTCCTGGACCCGATGGTTGGCTGGTGAAATTCTATCTCCACTTTTTTTACCTTATGGGGCATGATATATTGAATGTTATTGAACACTCCAGATTGGAAGGCAGAGTCATTGGGGCCCTCAACGCCACTTTTATTACACTCATCCCCAAGTGTGATAAACCTACTACCTTGGGGAACTTCAGGCCCATATCCCTTTGCAACCTGATTTATAAGACCATCTCTAAGCTTGCAGCTATCAAACTCGAGGTCATTCTGGGCAAGGCCATCTCCAGACATAAGTTTGGTTTCCTTCGAGACAGACAGATTATTGAACCTATGGGTATTGTACAAGAAGCTTTCCATTCTATCAAAACCTAAAATCAACAAGCATTGGTCCTTAAACTTAATCTGGTGAAGGCTTTTGATAGAGTTAATTGGTCTTTCTTGAGATTAGTCCTGCTTCAGATTGGTGTCCCGGGTAACTTTGTTAGCTGGATTTTGGGATGTGTAGAATCAGCAAACTTTGTTGTCTTGATCAATGGTACTCCCTCTGCTTTCCTTCCTGTGTCTAGGGGCATCGGACAGGGATGTCCTCTTTCTCCCCTTCTCTTTATTTTGGTTATTGAAGGATTAAGTCTATTGATCTCACGGGCTCACTCAGCAGGGGATATTTCTGGTATCAAACTTGCCCCACAGCTCTACCTTACTCACCTTCTTTTTGTTGACGATGCTATACTTTTTGGTACTGGTACCCTTTCTGAATGGCAGCATTACAAGCACATTCTTGATACCTTCTGTAGTGCTACGGGTATGGAGATCAATGTGGAGAAATCCTCCTTTCTCTTTCATAACATTGATGAAGTTACCAAGCAGCAAATATCCAACATTTTATCATACAAAATGCAGCCCTTAACTGCTGGTTTCAAATACCTCGGTTATTACCTCAAACCCTATCAATCTCAAATTGTATCTTGAGGACTATGGCATAGTTACACTTGTTGATGCTCTTAATAAAGGTGAGGGCTGTTCCTCTTCTAATTATTGGATATCTACTGATGATCTTGAACTTGATGGTCATTGGAAAGCAACATGGGCAAATTATATTAAAGGTCTGATGCATGGTGGAATTCGCATCAACAACCATCCTGACTCTTTGGCTTGGCTATATAACCAGTCTTCTAGCACGATTAAAGTCAACTTGATGTATGATTTTATTGCTTGATCTTTGGTATCTGATGTGCCTGAAGACTTTCTATGCAGGATTTGGAAATTCAAGATACCTCTCAAGATCATATGCTTCAACTGGCTATGCTTCCGAAATAAAAATCAATACCTTTGACAATCTGATCAAGAAAGGCTGGTCTGGGCCATACTGGTGCAGTCTCTGCAAAATGGAAACTGAGTCTGTAGAACATCTCTTTCAGAATTGCAGCTTCACATAGAGAATTATTGGTTTTATCAGAGACAATATGGCTATTCCACATTTCTGGAGAAAGTCATCCTTTGCTCATAATATCTTAGATTGGAGCAGCAGAATATGTTTACTAATGCATCTTCCCTTTTTCCTTATCTGGCACATCTGGCTGGCCAGGAACCAGTGCATCTTTGAGGATAAGAAGCCTGATATTACATATATTTCTCTCGCTATCAAGAATCAACTCTTACACTATCTTGTCAAATTTCAGCATAATATCTCCAAGAGAAACATTGGGCCTACTCCTACTTTGAATTATCCTGTAGGCTTTTTTGATGGTGCCTCAACTAGGAACCTAGGTGGTGTTGGTATCATGCTCTTGCTCAGTCTTCAGCACCATTTTCATTTTAAACTAGGATTAGGCATCAGCACCAACACTAGAGCTGAATTGTTGGCCTTATGGACTCTTCTTAGGTATGCAAAAAGCATGGGCCTTCCACATCTTCACATCTTTGGTGATTCTACTGTCATTATTAATTGGTTTAATCACCACTCAGCACTCTCTCTTCTCACTCTTGATGGCTGGTGCCTACACATCAAAGAGTTAGAGTCCCATTTCATCCGTCTTTCAGCTACTCATATCTATAGAGAGCACAATACACATGCAGACAGTTTATCCAAAGAATCCTTGACTCTGACCTCAGGTCAGCTGCATTTCTTGGAATTTTTCGATGGTATGTGTATTCATTAGGGATCTCATATTCTTTTCTAGCCCTTAGCACTAGTACTTTTTGTGATGTTTATATATGACATCCTTTGGATGTATTGTGGATGAGCTATTTTATGTTTAAGCTCTGTTTGGTTCATTGTTTCTTTGGATAAACTGTTCAGTACTTTGTACGAACTCTCTTGGTATATGCAGTAGCAGGGATTGGATGAAGTGTTGGGACTGGATGCACCATGTTTACTTTACTTAATGGCACCATGAATTATAAGGTACCCACTGTCTATTGTATTGTAGGCTGCACTTATAGCTCTTACTGGCACTATGGATAAGGTTGTCCCTCATTATATTTGATGTACTGAGGCTTTGTCTCTTTGATCAGCTACGGCTAAATTTGTAACCATTATTACCTTTGATTTCAATGAAATAGCAAGGAACAGATATTTTCCCCTAGAAAAAAAAGAATCATCCAAAATGTTAAGTGAGTAGGAAAATTGTGGGCCCCCGACCTTCAGAGAATGCATAGACACGAGATAAAGTTTGAAATCCTGAACGAAGACATTAATGAACCTGGGATTGAGACATTGTGCAAACATACAAAGAGAAGGAGAATGGGGATGAAAATCAGATTCCATTCGTTTTCTCCAATGAACTTGAGGAACCGATCCAACGAACGGGAGAATGTGAAATCAGATTCAGAAAATACTGTAAATGTTTTTCCGTAGCTGGAAGAGAAAGGTAGGGATGGGGAAAAAATAATGTTGGGTTTTGAAGCCAACTAGACAAACAATGGTAATTGGTATTATTGAAAATCACACCGCCATGACAACCGAAATGAATTGTTTTGGATTGCAAATTCACATTTTCAATATTACGTAGCAGTTTAAACTATCAAAAATTTCCCAGGCTTCGTTGAAATATATATTCATATAAGAAAAGAGTTTGGTAAAGTAACAAATCCAAATATGGCAGGAAGTAAATAAAACAATAGAGATATAGATTTGAAAACTAGTCAAGATAATGATGGTAAAAAAAAACTCGCCATGCTAGAAAAGGAAACTGACTGAAAATTCCATAGATCGAACAGATACAACCATATGCAGAGGTTTATTGGTGTAACTCTATAGATCAGTCAATGGAACCACACACATATTTTTGATACTGATCAGGCAAAAGAAAAAAATTCAACCAAAAATCAACAAAAGAAACCATTTCGATTGGTAAATCACTCGCAAACGTAGCTCTATCAGCTTAGGCCAACATATTTAAATTATATGTATATATATATATATAAAGAGACGATAGCAGATTCTTCATTCCACAATAACGATTTAACACAAACACATAGGAGGTTTGATTCCATTGTCAAGATGTTTTTTATCGACCAAGCAAAAGAAAAAAATTGAACGAGTATGGACCCAAGTCAAGTATGAACCATGCAAAAGACTGAAAAAGTAAGTAGACAAAGGGAAGTTGAAACCCCGTTAAACAGTAAAATGCAGATATTGGTTTCAAACTACTAACAAAGATAGATCTGGGATTTTATACTATATATATATATATATATATATATGTTTCAAACTACTAACAAAGATAGATCTGGGATTTTATACTATATATATATATATATATATATATATATATATATATATATATTGCAGATCCATAAATGAGAACACATAGGTACTCTTTTCCTTAAAAGAAAACAGTTCCAAAAGAAATGGTATTTATTTTATATTAAAACGACAAGGTAACCATTTGCAACAATTTCTTCATTTCAACATTAAAAATCATCCCATTCAAATAAACTCTAACTAACAAATGATTACCAGATAATATCGATCATATTTTTCCCAAAAATGCAGATTTACAGATCTATGAGTAAGAAGCCTATCATATCTATTTACTTGAATCCAGACGAAAAAACACACTTGGAGAATCAACTCCTCCCAACCATAGGAGGTAGCAACTCAACTGTTTTCTCCGCTCCACCCCCAAGTTGGATCACCAACCATGCACCAAAACAGCAAGTAAATTCTTCGTAGCACTCAATCCTCGAGTCTGTAACAAGTTTTCACGATGGGATTATAAAATAGAAAAACACTCAAGACATGCACTCAACAATCGTTTTCCCCATGCAAAACACGATGTCCTGTGCTATTTTAGTGCACTCATATAAATATATTTTCCCAGGTCTTATGCCATCCTAATCAAATCTCCAATCAAATCCTTAAATCCCTATGATTTAGGATCATGTTTGGTTGTTGGGTTTTGAATTGGATTTGATTGGTATCAATCACTCTAGCTTGCTTACACATGTTCTTTGGTGCCATGGTTGGTGTCCCCACATGTAGTTCACTTCTCCAAGTGTTATTTTATTTATTAATAAATAAATAAAAATGTTTGTTGTGCAAATGTCATTTGAGTTTTTTTTTAGTTTCATAAATCATTACATAATAAAAAAATAATTTTCAAACCATGAAAATAAAAGCAATGTCATGGGGGTATTACATTTATTCCCCCCTTATTCTTAACATCGTCCTCGGTGTTATTTTTATTCTAATCTCCCTGTTATCTCCCAAAATAAATTTATTTTCAATAAGTTCACTCATACAATTTATTTCTAATAGGATGAATATTTCAAGTCATATTATGAAAGATATTGGGATGACTAACAAATTTGGGGTATTTGATATTCTGTTATTTGATAAATTTAAAATTTTTAGCTTTCGGTGGCTTAGGCGAGATTTTCAATAACTCATTAGCCACCGAAAAGCCTATCTTTCGGTAGCTAATAGTTTAATGCAGGACCATGAATATCCACCGAAAGCTTGCTCATCACTTTCTTATTAAAATTCTAGGAAAGGACTTTCGGTGGCTTAGGCGAGTTTTCCAACAACTCATTAGCCACCGAAAAGCTTTGGTTTTGGTAGCTTAGCGAGTGTTTGTAGGAGGACATTAACCACCGAAAGCAAATGAGATACGTTTTTGGAATGGGAAACTTTCGGTGGCTTGGGTGAACTTTCAGATAGTTCATTAGCCACTGAAATCCCTACCTTTCGGCAGCTAAACAATGAGATCCGGAAAGACAGTAAATCACCGAAAGCTCGTTACGCATGTTCTTTTGGAAAGAAAGTTTCGGTGGCTTGGGTGAAAGTGACAACGCTTCATTAGCCATCGAAAGCTCAGCTTTCAGTAGCTATCAAACAAAACCCTAAATACTCTTAACCACCGAAAGGGACGAAAAGTGAAAATGGTTGTCTGCCCATCAAAATCAAATTCATCGGCATGAGGCGTGTCATAATTTAGCATGATTAACCACCTAAATGGCACAGGGAGGAGGACCTTCTCAAAAAAAATGCAAAACACAGGTTTTCGTGGCTAAGCGTGGTTTCAAAACAGTCTCTAAGCCACCGAAAGAAGACTTTCGGCAACTAAGACTGAAATTTCAAGGTGCTCTAAGCCACTGAAATTGGCGCTTTACTATGAAAAGGAATCATTTTAAACGGTTATTTTGAGCGACTGAAGAATCATTTTTCAAAACGCTCAAAGGTTTTTTTTTCTAACATGTCAAGAAACAACAACCTCTCTTAGTTTTTCTACAAATATTTAATATTAGGAGAATCGAATCCATCTCTGAGCCCTAATTTTTGGATCTCAAAATTTCCCTATTTTACACGTGTTTTTGAAATATAGATATCTGGAAAATGGAAATGAATTTCAAGAAACTAAGAGAGGTTTTTGCTCACAAAACACCAATCTACAAAATTCTCTTTCATTTTATACACAGGTGTCACATATTTGGAGAACCAAATGCATCTCTGAGCCCCAGTTTTCAGCAGTTTGGCCAAATTTTAGGGCAAAAGTTGACCTAACAGGGCAGGTTACAGCAGAAAAATGAAGAGTTTACTTCAATAACACCTGGGAAAGAGCAGGGTGAAGTGTAAAAGCTGAAATTTTCTGAAGTGCACCATCAAAGGAGGTCTGCTCCAGTTTTTGGGATACATCAAAGAGGAGAGGGTCACAAAACCCTACCTATTTTAACCAACAGTGGCTCATCCATCAGAAGACCAATTACAACTTTCCTCCAGTACTCACTGCAGTCATCAAAAGGTTCAAAGAGTGAACAAGTGTTAGAGTTAGTTAAACTAGTAGTTAAATTAGGGTTTCTGACCTATTTTGTAAAAACATTAATTTTATCTATTTTTAGTAAAACATATCCAATTTTTCAGGATCTAAATATTTTTGTAAAGGCTATAAAGCCTAAGACTTAAGTTATAGAAAATGTTCGACTTTGGGGGCCTGTAGACCATTACTATTATCAAGCTTCTCATATTGATCATGACCTAATATAAGCTCTTTTTCTATCATATGTTCAGCTTCCATTTCTTGTCTATTCTGTGCTTATGCTTGAATGTGTTGTTCAGGTTTATTCATTTTAATTGATGTTTGATAGTTGTCATCCTATCTGCATATTGATGATTTGAATTATAAGTACTTTCCTTGTTATGATTAGTCATTTATATATATCTGTTTTATGTATGATTCTGCCAGCATGATAAGTTCTCCATATCTGCACCATATTATCAAACCTATGAACAGTGGTAGTTAGAAGCATTATCCCTGATTGAGTTTCATGCATGTCCTGAGAGTGTGAGGTCATGTAGGTCACCTAACTTGATCCACTTAGAAAACCATAAAACAATTTAAGTTACCAAGCATCCTCGAGCTGCAACCTAGAGGAGTTTCCTGGAGTGATAACACTCACTTTCTCATTCTGGAACATGGAGGGATATGCTTCCCGCATTTTATCCTCCATTTCCCAAGTTGCCTCTTCAGGGATGATGTGCTTCCATTGTACTTTTATTTGAACGATGGATCGATTCTGGAGCATATGTTCCTTCCTATATAAAATGTGGAAAGGCTTGGTCTAGAACTCGCCCTCGGGCTCTACCTGAATCACATTCCAGTCAATTATATGAGTAGCATCATGTATATATATTTTTTAACAATGAAACATGAAATATATCATGTACTTTTATATTAGGTGGAAGTGCAAGCTAATAGATAGGCTACCGGCCCTATCTTAGCTAACACTTCAAAAGGTCCACAATACCTTGGTGCCAACTTGAAACATCTTCCCAAACTCAAATAACTCTTCTTTGAATTTACTTTTAGATATACGTGATCGCAAACATTGAACACTCGTGGAGTCCATTTTAAATCCATGTAACGTTTTTGCCGATACTAGGAAAATTTTAAGTTTTGTTGCACCTCTTTCACCATCTGTTCCATTTCTTTTAACATGTCTCGTCCTAGAACAATCCTATCAGCAAGGTTATCCCAAGACACAGGGGTATGGCATTTCCGGCCATACAAAACTTCAAATGGATTCATTTTCAATGAAGCTTGATACCCATTATTATAAGAAAATTCTACTAAATGCAAATACTCTTCCCATTTGCCTGGTTTATCCATTATATACATTCACAACATATCTTCTAACACTTAATTAATTCTTTCAGTTTGTCTATCTGTTTGAGGGTGATAAGTAGTACTGAAATTCAGTTGTGTATCTAGACCCTTAAACAATGATTTCCAAAAGTCACCAGTAAATTTCACATCTCTATTAGAAATCACAACCTTTGGAATACCATGTAACCGAAATATTTCTTTCATAAAAATATCAGTTATATTAATAGCTTTGTAAGTAGACTTTACATGTATGAAGTGGGCAGCTTTACTTAACTTATCCACAACTACCATTATTGAGTCATGTTTCTTATTTGTTTTAGGTAATCCAACTATAAAATCCATGTTTATTATCTCCCATTTCCATTCTGGAATAGGTAAGGGTTGCAGTAGCCCAGCAGGATGTTGATGTTCAGTTTTTACTTTTTGACATTCAATACACCTAGCTAGGTAATTTGCAGCATCATTCTTCATGTTAGGCCAATAATAACTTTTTCTTAACTTTGTTATCATCTTTTGGTATCCCGGATGTCCAAAATATGGTTTCTTATGTAGTTCATTAAGAATTAATCGTTTAACTTCTTCATAATCTGGTATGTATAATTGATTTTTATAAACTAACAAGTCTTTCGAGCTAATAGAATAAGCTGAATCACTTCCCTTAACATCTGTTTCCAATTGTTCTTTAATCTTTAAGTATTCTTCATCATTTTTAGCTGCTTCTTTTATTAAACCTTCGTGATTTGTTTTATAACTGTTGAAAGCAACTGAACAATGTGGAATGGCATTCCTAGTTAGGGAATCTGCCAATTTTTTCTCTTTTCCTTTAATGTGTTTAATTTCAAAATCGTACTCGCTCAAAAAGGATAACCGCCTTGCTTGGAGAGCATTCAAGTTTTGTTGATCAAATAAGTATTTTAAGCTTATGTTATCCGACACTAAGGTAAATTTTCTTCCTATTAGGTAATGTCTTCACATCTTTAATGCATGTATTATAGCAGCTAATTCAAAGTCATGTGTTGCATAGTTCCATTCATGTATTTTAAGTTTTCTTGACTCATAACTTATTACATAATCCTCTTGTAATAACACACCACCTAATCCTTCTTAATAGGCATCCGTACATACTACGAATTCCTTGTATGGATCTGGAATCCTTATAATAGGTGCGGTGGTTAATAAGTGCTTAAGTTTTTCAAAGCTTTCTTGACATTTATTAGACCATATGAATTTAGTTCCTTTCTTTTGAAGTGAAGCTATTGGATAAGCAATTCTGGAGAACCCCTCAATGAACCTATGATAGTAACCCGTGATTCCCATAAGGGATCAAATCCCAGTTACATCCTTAGGAACTGGCCAATAATTGATTGCCCTGATTTTATCTGGGTCCACCGAAATACCTTCTTTATTTATTACATGACCTAGGTACTGAATTTTACCTTGAAAGAAATCTCACTTGCTAAAATTTGCATAAATTTTATGTTCTCTTAAGGTTTGCAAGACTAATTTTAAATGTTCTTTATGCTCTTCTTTGTTTTTAGAGTATATTAATATGTCATCAATAAATATTATTACAAACTTATCTAAGTATTTGTGAAGAACACTATTCATTAAACACATGAACGTGGTTGGGGCATTGGTTAATCCAAATGGTACAACACGGAACTCGTAATTCTCGTACCTTGTTTTGAATGCAGTTTTATGGACATCCTCGTCCTTAATTATTACTTTATGGTAACCAGACCTCAAGTCAATTTTAGAGAATACCGACACTCCCCGTACTTGGTCAAACAAGTCGTCTATGCGGGGAATAGGGTATATATTCTTAATTGTCATTTTATTTAATTGTCTGTAATCGACACAAAGCCTCAATGTGCCATCCTTCTTTTTAACAAAAAAGATCGGTGCTCCCCATGGAGACACACTCGGACTAATATATTCTTTATCTATTAACTCTTGTAATTGTAATTTTAATTCTACTAATTCAGGTGTGTTCATTCAATAAGGGGCCTTCGAGGCGGGTACTTCTCCAGGTACCAATTCAATGGTAAATTCAATATCCCTCCTCGGAGGTAGTCCCGATATCTCTTCTGGAAAGACGTCTTTAAAATCATTTAAGAAGGGAAGATCCTCTAAGCTAGGTTTTGTTTCTTTATCATTAGTTTCGGTGATGTGTACATCAAATACCCTACATCCTTTTCTAGCACACTTTTTCAATTGCAAGGCAGAAATTTTCCTGGTAAGAACCTTCTTGGGAATCCTACTAATCATTTTACTTTCACTATTTTCATCAATACAATCAAAAGTTTTCTCAAAGCAATTTAGCACAACTTTATTTTTTCTAGCCAATCCATGCTAATCAGCACATTGTAAGATCCCAATGGTAAAACATTCAAATTTACTTTTGTAATCAAATCTTGCATATGAACTTCACAACTAGAAATAAAACTGGTTACTTTTCTTTTTGTTCCGGTGGCTAATGGCACTAGTCACGACCATTCAAAATCATATTTTCTTATTTTACACAAATCTACTAAATTAGCAGATATATAACTTAGGGTAGATCCAAAACGAATTAATATAGAAATAGGTTTTTTCAAGGTCTTACCATCTACCTCAATCATGGAGGGCTGATAATCCGCTTGATGATTGTCCAACACAGAACTAATCTGCGATATTTTCCGTGCAACTTCTCCAACTGTGGTTACTTTTCAAACTGTGTGAATATTCCAATTATCCTTTTTATGAGGACAACCCTGATAGAAATGAATCCCTCCAAAACCCCAACACTGTAAGGGTTCTCTTAAAAGTAGTATCTTTATACTCAGCAGTTCTCATAGGTTGTTTATACTCTGTTCTTATTGTTGGTTGTTTTTCCTTAAAAGGTATTTTTCTGGAAACTTTTATGTTTATTAAAAGGTTTGAACTCTCTTCTCTTAAAACTACTTCCATCTCTTCTCTTGAAATTAAAAGGATTTTCACTTTTACTCTTGGCTTGGTCATATGTTAATTTGTCCTTCCTCATTGCTTCATACAAAGTTTTTGGTTCATCAAACTCCAATTTGTCTTTATAAAAGTTAGGCAAGTAACCTAGAAATAATTATATGTTAGTTTTTTCTTTGTTTAGGTAAGGCACATATCTTAACAGGGATAAGAATTTAGTATAAAAGTCATGCATGGACATGGATCCTAGTCTTAGCTCATAAAACTCCTTAGCTTTCCCTTCGTAGTAATACTCTGAGAGGTATTCCTTTTTAAATTCCTTTTCAAACCAGTTCCAACTTACTTTCCTATCATTTATTCGTTTTGCTCTTTTTAAGTCTTTCCACCAAATCTGAGCATTTCTGACTAGATTGAAGATGGCCATTTTTCCCTTCATGGAGTTGGAGTAATTGTACATAGTGAAGCACTTCCTCATCTCGAAGAGCCAAGCCTCAGCTTCTTCTCCATTTTTGACTTCGTCGTCAAAGGTAGAAGGCTTTAGTTTTTTAAATTCTCCTGTTAGCTCATCCTTATATTTTCTTTTCTTCCTATGTCTACCCTCAGAATTGTCACTAGAATACTCTGATTCACTAGATAGATGGATTCCGTCAGAGTAAGGATAGTCATAGGATGAATTTTCTTCTCTACGTTTCCTTTTTTCTTTTCATTTATTATCTAGCGCGGTTTAAATAGTAGGGATTCATTTAAGTCTTCTTGAGTTTTCAGTACCCTTTCATGTTCAGTCTTAAAGTTCATAATTTCTTCTTGTAAGTCCCTCACTGTTTGTATAATCTCAATATTAACAATGTCGTTAATTGATGGATCCTCATTATTAGGTTCAACCCGTGCAGGTAGGGTAGGGGATCGTCTTCCAACCATATCTTCCTGTAGTTTAGTAAAACAGTTTTCTGTTATACAAGTAATAAGAACAAAAATGTAAACATTTGTTAGTTTTCAGAAATATGTGTATGGACACCATAGGGCCAAATGTCGTAACTTGGGCTCTGATACCACAATGTAACAACCCCAAAACACTAATGCATAAAATACAATAAATGAAAATATTCTGAGGTTATGTAATATAGAGTAACTAAAATATGGTTTGAAGACATGTGAAAGAATTCTTCTTTATAACAACAGTTAAATCAAAATTATAATCCAACGATATTATCAAACGGATTATAAACCCTTTTCAAAAAATCTTTCTAATTCTTTCATTATAAAGTATGAAATCCACGATTAAGTAAAATGTCCAAAAATAAAAATAATGTATATGTGTGTGTGTGTGTGTGTGTTGTAACAATGGATAAACAATCGGTACAATAGATGGCTCTCGAGAGCAGGAAGACTAGTCCTGGTCAAATCAGTGTTGGAGGCCATTTTGGTCTATTGGATGTCTCTTGTCTGGATCCCAAAATCCATTCTGGAGAAAACAAGAAAAATCTGTGCAAATTTTCTCTGGTCTGGGAAGAAAGAACAATTGGTGCTCCCTTGGGTAAAATGGGATCAAATAGCCCAGCCAAAAGCCCTGGATGGATGGGGGTTAAATAATACAAACCTTTTTTCCAAAGCACTAGCAGCAAAAGCAAGATGGAGGCTCCTTACAACAAATAGCCTGTGGAAAAAGGTGATATACCAAAAATATATAAGTCCAGTTCCCCTGTGGGATTGGATCAGAAACTCTGTCACTATCACTTTTGGAATAGGCTCAATCATCTAGAAGGAAATATGTGATTCCTTTCCTTTAATTTGAAGCAGGCTCTCTTGAAAAGTGGGGAATGGGTCTAATGTAAGGATAAGAACTGACCCATGGCCAAACAGTCAGCTCAACCATCTTCTTCCTCCTCATCTTATTCAGTTTCTTCAACAAAATGTCCTACTCCACCTAAATCAAATAGATGACCCAACTGCTACCAATCTATGGCAGCAAGGTTGACTAGGCTGCCAAGACCTTGGAATTCCCCCTTAGTGGAACCTGGAGTGGAACAGATATATTTCAGCCCTTTGACTAGCCCATATCAGACTTACAGATAAGGAGGATGAGCTAGTCTAGGAACTTGCTGATCACGGTGTGTACACACCAAAAATGGGGTATCAACAGTTATGCAATGCCTCTTTCCCAAATGAAACCAAATGGTGGCAGGCTGGGATATGGAAGCTTAAATTCCCTCTGAAAGCAAAAATTTTCATGTGGAGTACTCTGGATAAAAAAACTCCTACATGGGATAGAATGAAGAAAAGATCTTTAGAGGGGTCGGGTTGGTGCTCATTATAAAAAAAATGAGGAAACATCTAACCATCTCTTCCTAAACTTTTCGTTCTCATCCCAAGTATGGAATCATTCGTAAGAAAAGGAAAATCAGAGGTTTTCTTGGTCTGGCCCTTCGTTGGAAGAGGCCTGGAAGACTTGGCTTAACACTCCTCAGCTAGCCCATCTAAAATCTCTCCCTCTCATTCACATTTGGGGAGTCTAGATCGCTCGAAATCAAGAAATATTCCAAAACAAGCTTCCTTCCCAGAATTTATTGCCTCACAAGGTCTAGATATCCTCTCATACTTTCCCCAAACTAAGGACAGTCCCTTAGTCAGAATAATCACAACTAAACAAGTAGACTACAACTTTCCCTGGGTTTTTTTTATGGAGCCCCACAAAACCTTGCTTGCGGGGGAGGGTGGGGGGGGCATCCTCCACTTATCTCAACAACACTTCTTCCATTTCCAAATGGTCCTAGGGGAAGGCACAAAGAGTTATGCAGAACTATATTCCCTAAAACTACTTCTCCAATTTGCATTAGAAAAGGGATGCAGAAACCTTCAAATTTTTGGTGATTCACTTATCATTATCAATTGGGTGAATAAAGTGCAGCAATGTAGAACCCTCGCACTCAATACACTCTATGAAGAAGTAATCAGACTTTGGACAACATTTGACCACATCTCATGTCGTCATGTCTACAGGGAGAGGAATGCAGTAGCATATCGTATTTCGAAAGCTAGGGTGGAGATTGAATTCAACACTTGGAAATTTTTTGAACACAAGGACGGGGAAGTCTATGAATTCTACCATAGGCCTTTTGCAGAATCCCATCCTGCAAACCCTACTGACTAAACATATTGTTTTTCTACTTAATCTTTTTGGACAGAAGCATGCATAGAAATATATCATGGGCTTCAGGCCTAGTTTCGTTTTTGTAATTTTGAACATAATTGATTTCTTCCTCAGACTGTTATGATAGTAGTCACAGTATACACTTATGGTTTTATTTTTTATACAAATATCTCAGCATAGAGATGCTTTTACACAGGTTGTTCCCTATGGAATAGTGATTGTTTTAGTTTTCTGGATGTATATACAGCAGTATGCGAAAGCATACAAACAATTGTATAGACCATTTTGGTATTTAATAAAGTTTTTAGTTTTTTTCGTTTGGAAAAAATATATGTTGTAACAACCCCATAATACCAAATATTGAGAATTGTAAATTCTTTTTCCATAGTTAGAAATTTTGAAATTTCTTTCATAATAATTAGTGCTAAAAAAGTAAATCACTTGTTCATATTCTACCTTAACTCATTCAAACCATTTTTTTATTACTAAAACTTATGATTATTTCAAACTGTAACACACCCAACTATATATATATGAGATTCATTATATTATACCTATTAACATTCATTATATTGTATCCATTTTAAAAAGAATAGAACTCCAAATTAAAATTCACCAAGATTCTTTATAGACATTTTATTCTACCAATGGTAACTTCATTCCCAATGTAACATAACTATTCCATATAAATATATATTTATTTCATAAACATATGTTCCATACTTGATTTCAATTTAAGAATAGCAAATTCAATACATATAAATTTTATACAACCATATGTATATTTGAATATAACGATACAATTGCATGCAAATATATGTATATAAAATATTAATTCCGATACAACCAACTCACTACTTGTTTCAACTTGATGGCAGCACGAACCACTAGATCTAAACGTCTTCAATTATATTAAAGACATGGCTTGAAGACCAAGGAAGGTTTTAATGACAAACAATGCGTTTTGTTTTTATTTACTTATAACAACTACAAACTAGAAAACGCCGACGTTACCCATCAAGTCAAATTTTACCAAGTTTAAAGCATAAGTGAACCGATTGATATTGTCGAGGATCAAGAAATGAATAAGGGGGAAAGAAAACGATGACTGAAATCAAATCAGCATTTTGACTGCAGAGGTGGACTCCTATCTCTGAAAAACGGTGACCGCGGCAATTAACTTGAGTTACTGCGCAGCACAACCTTTTGTTTCCTCCTTTTCACTTTTTTCAAAACTTGCGACTCAATTTTCTTGCAACGGGATTTACTGCGCGAGAGTTACTGAGCTGCGAGACAGTTACTGCGATGGACTCTACATCTGCAAAGGACTTTTACTTTGGCTTCGATTGGCTTTTGCTGCTACATGAATTTGGTTGCGACCAACTCATGTGCGAACAAGTTTTCACTTCCGCGCAATAACTTTATATTTCCTAGTCTAAGGACTTAGGAATATGAAAAACACTTTTCACTACGGTAACCAAGGATTAACTACGACGCAACTATATTCCGACTCACTTTCAATATCATATAAGAAAATAATAAACAAGATTTGTGTCAAACCTCTGCGCGTAGGAACTTGCACGTAAAACTAGGAACTTTTACATAGTGAAATATTCATGGATTATTGATGTCTTTCACTCACAGTAAATGTAAAATCATTCACTCGGGTAAATATGGAGAAGATGTGCGGCTATCTAAAACATTCATTCAACCATAAACTTAAGGATTTATATTCCATGTGATGGCATAACAAAAGTTACAATCGTAAATACAAACTTGGTAAAAACACAAAAGCTTGAGCTTCAAACTCTTCAGTGAGTTTTCCTTCTTCTTCTTCATCGCACTTCTCTTCTCGGTTGCTTGTCTGTCTCTCCTTTTAGATTTAAAATTTCATCCTTCATATAGAAGATTTTTGCGGACTAACCAACTTAACATTTAAAGACTGCAATTACTCTCTACCTAGAAACTTAAATTTAGAAACTAAATTCTATTGTCTTTATATGAGAGATCTGAACTCTTGATCTTGTCAAACTCTCTGGCACTTTCTAACCTGCTACAGTCGGCTGATTTGATTATGGATCAGCGAGAAATTAATATTTCCAACACTCCCCCTTAATTATGAGTAGATTGTAATTTAAAAACAAAATATTACAAAATGTTTTCAGAGCAGAAAACATGCTCTGTACATGACAAAGTTCACTGCACAGAATTTGTCATTCCCAAAGAAGTTTGGAGATACTGAAATGTATCCCTTGCCAATGGTTTTTGAAGATGTCTGTAAGTTGATCTTCAAACCTGCAAAATTCTAAACAAATTTCTTTGTTATTCACCAGCTCTCTTATGAAATGATACCTTGTGTCAATGTGTTTGGTTTTCTTGTGAAACACATGATTCTTCGACAAGGCAATGGCTGAATTGTTGTCATAGAAAATGGTTGTTGGTTTTTGCTAGTTCTGTGATAGATCTTTTAACATTCTTCTCATCCAAACAGCTTGACATGCAGCGCCTGCGACTGCAACATACTCTGCTTCTATTGAAGATAGAGTTACTATGGGTTGTTTCTTCAAATCCCACGAAACAACACCTGTACCAAAATGAAATGTGTACCCAGATGTGTTTTTCCTGTCATCTGTGTTGCCTCCATTGTCACTGTCAGTATATCCGATGAGTTTAAAATTTTCTGAAGTTGAATACATTATGCCAAGATCTTTTGTACCACTTACATACCTCAGAATTATTTTACCTGCTTGCCAATGTGAGTCTTTTGGTGACTACATGAATCTTGAGATTATACTTACTCCATACATGATGTCTGGTCTTGCCGTTGTTAAATACATAAGGCTTCCAAAAATCCTTTTAAAGAGCGTAGGATCTGTAGTTGATCCATCATCATCTTTGCTCAATTTTAAACCTGTTATTACTGGTGTTGGGGCTGACTTGCAATTTGACATATTAAATCTTTTTAAAACCGTTTTTGCATATTTAGACTGTGATATAAATATACCACTTTCATACTGTTGAACTTCAATGCCGAGAAAGAACTTCATGAGCCCCAAATCAGTCATTTCAAATTCACTTTTCATGACTGTTCTAAATTCTTTTATGCCAAAATCACAAGTAAATATTAAATCATCTACATAAAGGAAAACAATTAACATGTTACCTTTCTCATTCACTTTGGTGTACAACATTGGCTCACTTTCACTTCTGTGAAATCCATTCTCAATGAGATAGGAATCAATGCGACTGTACCAAGCTCTTGGAGCTTGTTTTAAACCATAGAGCGCTTTCTTCAATCTGTATACTTTGTGTTCTTGTCCTAGAACTTCATAGCCTTGTGGCTGTTCCACATATACTTCTTCATATATTAACCATTCAGAAATGTTGACTTAACATCCATTTGGTAAACAGGCCATTTGCTTTGTGCGGCAATGGCCAAAACAATTCTAATTGATACATGCATGCAACTGGTGTGAATGTTTCATTGAAATCTATGTCAGGTTGTTGTGTGAACCCTCTTGCTACAATTATTTCCTTGTGCTTCTGCACATTCCCATCAACATCTTGTTTGGTCTTATAAATCCATTTTACACTGACTACATCTTTATCTTTTGGTACATCAACTAGTTCCCATGTCTGGTTTTTCTCAATACATTCTATTTCTTCATCCATGGCTTGTGCCCATACTTATTCTTCAACAACTTCCTCAAACATTAGTGGATCATCTATTTGAGAAAATAATGCAAAGAGAGAGAAGGGATTTGGTGTACCAGATTCATATATCTCACACAGACTTCTTGTCTTCACTGGATCTATTGATGTCGACCTGCTTGATGGAGTCTGATGTCCTCTTGGTGTGCTTGTCGATGTAGCTTGAGATGTGATTTGTGTTGATGTTCCTTGTGTTGAACCATGTCGCGGTGTCATGGGAGTTGACGGTGCTGTGACCGGTTGATTTACTTTTGGTGTTTGAACCACTTCTTCTGTCATGTCTTCATGCTCGACATTCAACACAATCTTGACATTCTTCTCGACGGTTCCATCCCATGATTCATTCTCAACAAATTGAACGTCGCAACTAATGATTATTTTCCTTGCGACAGGGTCATACAACTTGTATTATTTTGTGTCTTCGGAATAACCAATAAAAATACACTTTTGTCCCTTATTGTCTAATTTATTTCTTAGCTCATCTGGCACATGAGCATATGCGACACAACCAAAAACTTTTAAATGAGAAACACTTTGATTCATACCTGTCCATGCTTCTTGAGGAATATTTTTCTTCATGCTCTTTGTCGAACATCGATTCATAATGTATACGGCAGTTGCAACTACTTCACCCCAATATTCATTTGGAAAATGCTCGGTTGCTATCATGTTGCACGCCATTTCCATAATGGTTTTGTTCTTTCTCTCGGCGACACCATTCAACTGAGGTGTATATCGTGCAATGAATTTATTCTATATGCCATGAGTTTTGCAGAAATTTAGAAATTCATTTGAAACATATTCACCACCTCTATTTGTTCTTAGGATTTTTATGCGGTGTCCACTCTGGTTCTCCATGAGTGCCTTGAACTGCTGAAAACAACTAAATGCATTAGATTTATGTTTCAAAAAATATAACCATGTTTTTCTTGAGTATTCATCAATAAAAGTAAGAAAATACTTGCAGCCACCAATGGACGTTGTCTATATTGGATCACAAATATCAGAGTGCACGATCTCAAGTGGTGTGCACGCTCTGTATGACTTTCCAACTGGAAAAGTCTCTCTATGTTGCTTGCCAAAAATGTATCCTTCACAAACTCTGTATGGTTTTTCAATCAATGGTAATCCTTTTACCATATTATTTGTGTGCAACAACTTCAGTCCACCAAAATTCAGATGTCCAAATCTGAAATGCCATAGCCAGGAATCATCCTGAACTTTTGTTTGAAATGCAGCCTGAAAATCAAGGCTGTCATTTTCTTTCTTGTCACAATGAACAACTTCTTCTTTACTTTCTTCCTTGAATTCATCTTTTGTATTTTCTGGAACTATCCTCAATGGAAACAAGCAATTGAATTTCATTGGCACTCTTGCTATTAGTTGGTTGCTTGGACGTACATATTTAATCACACGGTGATTATCTTCCATGTAAACTCTGTAGCCTTTCTATATCAGCTGTCCAATACTAGGAAAATTATGTTTTAGACCTTCTACATGGTAAACATCAGGCATATACCTATGCTCCCCCTGTTTGGTTAAAATACTAACAGTACCTTTTCCCAAAACAATGACTTGGACATTATTTCCAAGTGTAACATCAGTTTGAACTAAATTATCTAGACTGGAAAATAAATTTAAATTACCAGTCATATGATTGCTGCATCCTAAATCTAAATACCATATGTCACATAGACTTTCTTGGATGGTATTGCATTCAATTGGGGATGCACATGCCATCAACATTGCGCTCGATGAATTGTTGGTCTTCATTGACTGGATCTGGCTTTGCTTTCCTTGGTCATATTGCTTCTTATTGCATTCATATGCATAATGACCAAATTTTTTACAGTAATGACATTGAATCTTTGATTTATCAAACCTGTGACCACTTGGCTGACTTTTGTTTTGATTATGTCCTCTACCAGCAACATCTGCAGGACTACTGCTACATCCTCCTCTTGAGAAGTTTCTTCCTCTTCCTCTGAAATTATTTCTCCCCCTGCCTCTTCCACGGCTTATAGATGACTATGCTGCGAATGCACCTTCCAATGATGTTTGAGTTCTGTTGAGCCTGTGTTCATCATTGATGAGTGAACCTTGCATCTCATCAATAGTAAACGTTGTCATGTATGTGTGTTCTTCCAAGGTTACAACCAAGTTTTCAAATCTTGGGGGAAGCCTTCTGAGAATTTTCTCAACCACCCTTTGGTTTGTTATGGTTTCTCCATGGGATTTTAGTTGATTTATCAAACCAACAACTCTGGTATAAAATGAGTCTATTGACTCTGAATCTTTCATGGATAGAGATTCAAAATTTGTTCTCAGAATTTGCACCTTTGAAGTCCTTACCTTATCCAAACCTTGATAAGTTGTCCCTAATGTGTCCCATGCCTGCTTTGCGGTAATTGCTGCTGCTACTCTTGGGAGTATGCTTTCATGCATGGCTTGATGTATGTAGAACAAATATTTTCCATCTTTCTTCCTCTGTTCCATCAGGATATCTTTCTCAGCTTGTGAGAGATTATTATACGTCGTTTGATCTGCTGGTTCTGCATAACCATTCTGGACAATATCCCAAACATCTTGACCTCTAAACAAAGCCTTCGTTGCTAGAGACCAATATTCATAATTCTTTCCTGTAAAAATGGGAGTTTGTAAAATCGACATATTTGAACCAGAAGTAGAAGCCACTTTTTAATTTTTAACTTTCCTTAAAAAAAAAATTCTTTCTTTTAGGACAAGGTTTCTTTCCTAAACTAGCTCTGATACTAGATCTCTAGAAATACAGCAGCCGCGGCAATTAACTTGAGTTACCGCGCAGCACAACCTTTTGTTTTCCCCTTTTCACTTTTTTTCAAAATTTGCTACTCAATTTTCTTGCGACGGGATTTACTGCACGAAGAAATTAATGTGCGAGAGTTACTGAGATGCAAGAGAGTTACTAAGATGGAATCTTCACGTACGAAGGACTTTTACTTTGGATTCGACTGGCTTTTTCTGCTACATGAATTTGGTTGCAACCAACTCATGTGCGAACAAGTTTTCACTTCTGCGCAATAACTTTATATTTCCTAGTCTAAGGACTTAGGAATATGAAAAACACTTTTCAGTACAGTAACCTAGGATTAACTACGACACAACTATATTGCAACTCAATCATAATATCATATAAGAAAATAATAAACAAGATTTGTGTCGAACCTCTACGGGTAAAACTAGGAACTTTTGCACAATGAAATATTCATGGATTCTTAATGTCTTTCATTCACAGTAAATGTAAACAACATTCATTCAGGTAAATATGGAGAAGATGTGCAGCTATCTAAAACATTCATTCGACCATAAACTTAAGGATTTATATTTCATGTGACATAAATACAAACTTGGTAAAAACACAGAAGCTTGAGCTTCAAACTCTTCAATGAGTTTTCCTTCTTCTTTTCGCCGCACTTCTCTTCTTTGTTGCTTGTTTGTATCTCCTTTTAGGTTTACAATTTCATATTTCATATAGAATATTTCTGCCGACTAACCAGCTTAACATTTAAACACTAAAATTACTCTCTACCTAGAAGCTTATCTTCAGAAACTAAATTCTACTGTCTTATATACGAGAGATATGAACTCTTGATCTTATCAGACTCTCTGACACTTTTTAACCTGCTATAGTCGACTGATTTGATTATGGATCAGCAAGAAATTAATATTTCCAACATCCTCAAGGTTTAGAAAGAGAATCATACCGGTTGTTAGCAGAGAAGCATCGAAAATGTTAAGTAAGTAGGAAAATTGTGGGCCCCCAACCTTTAGAGAATGCATAGATGCGAAATAAAGATTGAAATCCTGATAGAAGACATTAATGAACTTGGGATTGAGGCATTGTGCAAACATACAAAGAGAACAGGGATGAAAAGTAGATTCCATTCGTTTTATCCAATGAACTCGAGGAATCGATACATTAATGAACAGGAGAACGGGAAGTCAGATTCAAAAAATATTGTAAATGTTTTACTATAGCTGGAAGAGAAAGGTAGGGCTGGGGAAAAAATTAATGTTGGGTTTTGAAGCCAACTAGACAAACAACGGTAATTTGTAGTATTGAAAGTTACACCACCATGACGACCGAAATGAAGTTTTTTGGATTGAAAATTCACATTTTCAATATTACATAGATGTTTAAACTATCAAAATTTTCCCAAGCTTCGTTGAAATATACATTCATATAAGAAAATAGTTTGTTAAAGTAACAATCCAAAGATGGCAGGAAGTAAAGAAAATAACAGAGATTTAGATTTGAAAACTAGTCAGCATAATGATGGTAAAAAAAATTGCCATGCTAGAAAAGAAAATTGCCTGAAAATTCCACAATCGAACATATACAACCATATGCAGAGGTTTATCGATGTAACTCTATAGATCGGTTAATGGAATCACACACAGATTTTTTATACCAATCAGGCAAAAGAAAAAAATTCAATCGAAAATCAACAAAATAAACCATTTTGATTGGTGAATCACTCGCATACACAGCTCTATCAACACATGCCAACATATTTAAATTATACATACATACATACATACATACATACATACATACATACATATATATATATATATATATATATATATATATATATATATAAAGAAACGAGAGCAGCTTCTTGATTCCACAATAACCATCAAACACAAACACACACGAGGTTTGATTTCGTTGTCAGGATGTTTTTTATCGACCAAGCAAAAGAAAAAATTCGAACGAGTATGGACCCAAGTCAGGTATGAACCATGCAAAAGACTGAAAAAGTAAGCAGACAAAGGGAAGTTGAAACCCCGTTAAATGGTAAAATGCAGATATTAGTTTCAAACTACTGACAGAGACAGATCTGGGATTTTATACTAAAGAAATATATATATATATATATATATATATATATATTGCAGATCCATAAAGGAGAACGCAGAGGTACTCTTTTCCTTAAACGAAAACAGTTTCAATAGAAGGGTATTTTTATTTTATATTAAAAAGAAAAGGTAACCATTCACAACAATTTCTACATTTCAAGAATAAAAATCATCCCATTCAAATAAACTCTAACTAACAAATGATTACCAGGTATTATCGATCATATTTTTCACAAAAGTGCAGATTTATAGATGTATGAGTGAGAAGGCTATCATATCTACTTACTTGAATCTAGATGAAAAAACACACTTGGAGAATCAACTCCTCCCAACCATAGGAGGCAGCAACTCAATGGTTTGCTCTACTCCACCCTCGAGCTAGATCACCAACCATGCACCAAAACAACAAGTAACTTCCTCGTTGCACTCAATCCTTGAGTCCGTAACAAGTTTTCACGATGGACATATAAAATAGAAAAACGCTCAACACATGCAATCAGCAATTGTTTTCCCCATGCACAACACAATGTCTCGTGCTATTCCAGTGCACTCATATAAATAGTTTTTCCTAGGTCTTATGCCATCCCAATCAAATCTCCAATCAGATCCTTAAATCCCTATGATTTAGGATCTTGTCTGGTTGTTGAGTTTTGGATTGGATTTGATTGATATCAATCACTCTAGCTTGCTTACACATGTTCTTTGGTGCCATGGTTGGTGTCCCCTCATGTAGTTGAGTTCTCCAAGTGTTATTTTCTTAATTAATTAATAAATAAAAAAGTTTGTTGTGCAAATTTCGTTTGATTTTTTTTTTAGTTTCATCACTCATTACATAATAAAAAAATAATTTTCAAACCATGAAAATAAAAGCAATGTCATGGGGGTATTACAGGAGGGTTCATGCTTACCCTGAGGTGATGGCCCGCAGTTAATAGCAGTCTCGTAGTTAATCACATTCATCCATGATCAAGGATAGCCATGGGTATGTGCTCGATCAAGAAGTTTTGTTGATGGATGGGATTAGATCACGGAATAATTAGGACCGTTGAAGAAAAAACCTTGTGTTTTGGGTGCACGTATAGGAAATAGCTCATCAATGTTTTGGATCATGGGACTAATTAAGCACCAACGGTCCCAATTTGATCATTTTTTTTAGATCTGTTTAAAAAAATGGTTATCGTTAGGAAATATTTTGATATTTTTTTCCATGAATGCGGAGGATTGCGTGGCACTCTTTTGGAGATTAGCTGATCCATTGTTTTAATGTCACCAAGGCTCAAATTTAGAATTATTCAATGAGGAATGATTCACCGTATACGATATTGATGACTAAGATTAATGCATGAGCAATTTTTTGGAGAGGGGAAGGATAAGGTTGAAACTACAGCTGAGAAATTTCAAGGAAGAAGAAGATAAAATGGAGCGTAGAGAAGAGAAGAGAGGAAGAACATGAGAGGGAAGAGTAGGTAGAGCATTCAAAACTAGATATTTGTAATAATATTATAAATTTGAATTTTGGTTGATAAATTGTAAACCCTGCCTGAGACAAAGACTAGGGGGGAATTTTTAAGTTTTCTGTGAATTAAGAGTTCCTCTCAAACTCTCTAATTGCCATGTAATCTTCCCTTTTTTGAGCAAATTTTAATATTTGAATGATAATTTGAATGTTCTTTTATGTTTTTGGAGGAGTGTTTGAAATTGTTTCTTGAAAGAGGTCATGTAGTGTGTTGTTGCAGTCTTGTAGTGTTTACTTTGTTGTAGAACCTTTTGGGGTTGCAATGGTGTGTTGATGCAGTTTTTGTTCTAAACTCACATTGAAATAGAAACAAAGTTCAGAGCCTCAAAGTTTCAGTTTAAATTTTGGATTAGAACTGATATTTAATTTTCTACGCATCGCCATTGCAGAAATTAACGATGATGCTTAATTTTTTTACCATCACTGTTAAAAAATTCAATGGTGAGAATTAATTCTATGCACATCACCATTGCATAAATTAATGATGATGTTTATTTGTGACCATCACCATTAATAAAACTTAAGTGACTATGCTTGAAGATCTGTAACAATTTTTTTAAATGAACTGAAATGGTGACGGCCCTTTCTTACACATCACCAATGGAGGTTATGATGGCATTCATTAAAGATATGTAAATTTATTTCTTTTCCATTGGAAATGGTTAGTGATCACATTAATAATGATTATTGGTTATGGAACTTGTGCGTCTCCATATATCCTTTCTCTTGGCCTGTCACCTTTGGCAATGTTTGTTTTTTTTGTGACGAAGGCCATCTACACTGTCACCAATGAGGTTAGGGTGATGACCATTGAATATATGTAATTGTTTTCCTATGGAATTGGTGATGATATCTAACCATTAGGATTTATGCTTATTGGTGGCGGGATTAACACATATCCATATTTACTTCACTTTTGGTGATGGAGGCCACTTTAACCACCGCCAATGAGGTTATGGTGACGGTCATTAAATCTATGTCACAATTATCCTTAAGAATTGGTGATGGTATCTAGATGTCATTATCAATGCTTATTGGTGACGGGCTTAGCCCATATCCATATCTTCTTTCTTTTGGCTAAACTACCTTTGGTAACTGGGGCCATTTTAACCGTCGTCGATGAGATTATGGTGATAGTCATTAAATCTATGTCACTATTTTTCTTTGCAATTGGTGATGGTCTCTAGCCATTACGATTGATGCTTATTGGTGAAGGACTTAGCGTGTCTCCATAACCCCTTCTCTTTTGGATACACCGCCTTTGGTGATGAAGGCCCTTTTGACTGCCACGAATGAGGTTATCGTGACATTTTTTGCTTGTTACCGTAGGTGTTTTTTTCTTGTAGTGTATTAAATAAAATTTTTACCATTTATCAAGTCTTTAAATTAACTCTTCCATGTAAGTGTACCCAAAATATGATCCTAGCCATAGGTCCTGCCCTATTTGCAAGCTTATCCCATTCCCAATCCTCCACATAGTCCATTTTCCAAGTAGTGGAAGTGCATCTAGAAAAGCATTTCATACTATAGAACCAAATATTATCAAAATGAAACAATCCACCATCGACATATCCTTTAATTATTTTGAATTTATGCAAATTCCCCAAAGAGAATCGTTATAGAGAAATATCCACAATTTTTAACCAACCAATATTTTTCGAAAGAGGAATATATCTTTCAATCCCCGTCTTCTCAACTTTTTTAGATGAGCCAACTCAGTCAATTTGACCAACATAATGCATTCCTTCAAGATGTTACCTATCTAGAGATAGATGAAACATTTCTTACTAATTCTTGTTAGGATTGTCTTTTGGTATTTTGGCTATTGAAATCCAACAAACAAGGATGCTCTATAGTGATCCTTAACCCATAAATTGAATCACAACAAAGATATAGAACAATTAAACTTCAGAAATAACCAAAATACATTCACCATAAGAATAAGACCAAGATATAGAGAAACCCTTAAGGTAGGGTAACACCATGAAATAATTGTTAAGGAAGTTGGAATCACTCCATAAGTCATACTTGTAAAAAAATAGTATTCAACATGACTTATACAATCATAATAATGTCTATTTATACTTTCTCATGAGCATATTTAGGGGTCTATGCTTTATTATTATCTTATTTCTTCCAACTAACCCCCAAACCCCAAGTGGACCATATTCCATTATTAATGGCCACATTACATTATTTATCCCCATTGGATACACATTACATACTATATTCCCTTTTGGGTACCAATTACATCATTTATTTCCCTAAGGTACCTACCTAAGTACCCCATATTCTCCTTCCCTAGGTATATGACATGCTCTCGATCACAACTTTGATCAAAATCAATTTTCCACCCCGTAAAAGAAATCTATTTACCCACTCATCTACCCAGTCTTCAACCTTTTATCACAACCACAACCAATTTGGTATTTGGTATTTGTTTGGATTTAGAATAAATCAAAGATATTTGAATCCTTCTAAGATATCTCACATCAAAAATAAAATCACACCCCTTACATGTCTCAACACCTCTGCTTGAATATAATTGAAGAAAATGTAGGATTTGTTTATATTCTTTTATATTACCGTATCATTCCTATATGTAGCCAAAATATCCTTAAACTTGCAAAACTCTTGTAAGCTCCCTGCATCGAAAAGAAACACAACATCGATAGATAAGAGACGTAAGAGGGTTACTAATAGATATACTTTTCACCTTTTACGAATTCATACCTTCTCGCTTCATTGACCAACATAAGTAAGCCATCATCCACCAATAGGAATAGAAAATGGAACAAAGGAAACTCCTGCCTTAAGCCTATTGAGGTCATAAAAAAATTGGAAGGCCCTCTGTTAACTAAAATAACAAATGAAGTTGAATCTAAATATCCCATTATCCAGTTGACAACAAATAGTTTCATTCCCATTTGTAGCATAACCAAGCACAAAAATATCGCACTCATTTTATCATAAGCCTTCACTAGATCAACTTTTATGACCAATGCGTAAAGCTTATGAGGAACTATAGAATGGATACCTTCTTGCACGGTTACAACTGCACCATAAATCTATCGATTTTAGAAAAAGATGTATTATTATTTGGATATAATCCCTTACCAGATCAGTTTTAATATGTTAGCGATAAGTTTTGAAATCAATTAATAAATCGCATTAAAAAAAATCAACCTAAAGTCCTTTAAAGACAAGCTTCTGCTTTTTTGGAATAAGGATAACAAAGTTTGAGTTCAAAGTTGCTAAAACATTCCCTTCTCTCTTAGATTCATAGAAATCCAAATAAAGGATGGATATACATTTAAAAGTTTTCACCATTGATCCATATAAAGAATGGATATCCCATATCATTTTGATTCTCTTGCAATGGTTGGCATAGTTATGAAAAAACCTAGTATTGTTATTTCCTTCATTAATCCATACCAGTCTACTTTTGAGTTTCCATGGGAATTCCTTCTTTTCTAATAGATATTTATTCTTGGCTTCCACATATTTTAAATATAATAAATCCATTTCCAAAAAGTATCACTTTGAGAGATAAATAATAATAGTTTTTTCTTCAATAAATTTTAAATATGATCCATTTTCTCATTGTAATATTTCACCCACAATTTCATAACTTTTTAATAGACTACAGGCTCTTAGCAAAGTGTTGCATGGAAAAAACCCTATCAGAATAAATGACATTCCACCAATTTGATTTGAATATATTAATGAAATCCACTAGAGCCAATCCAAATTAGGAAACTTAGTTCCTCCTCCACCAAGTCTTCCGAAAGCAAGAATTTATCTAATCGCTTTGAAATATCCTCCTTTCCTCCTCTAGCATTTCTCCATGTAGGATCTAGCTTTAAAGGTTACAAATCCACTAAATTATTCCCTTCAAAAGAATTCCAATGGATCTTATTTGGTTGATTCATGCCAAATCTCTATTGATAAAGTTGTCAGGTTTAAGTGTCCTAGTCCTATTATGATATTAGATCCACTATCAAATACTAAGAAGGAAATGCTCCTCCAAAAGGTGTGCCTCTCTAAATACAGCTCATATATTTTATGAAGTATTAATGTATTTTCCATGTCCTTGATTTCCATATCAACATACTAGCAAAATAGACCTTAGAATGTTTCACAACAATATCTAGGTTAGAATTAATAACCAAGCCTCTTTATAAATGCATCATGTCCATTTCCAAAAAAACCCCAATATTTTAAACACAAGGAGAGAAAATCCATAACTTTCTTATCTACACACATCATTTATTGGAGTAAAATGATATCCGATTTAAATACCCTAAAGAGACTTTTGAGGGATAAATTATTTAGGAACTATATCGTGAGATTTATATTCTCTAAGGGCCCTATTGATAATAACTTGGTTTCCATCGCACACTTCCTTTTGGGATTGTTGCAAACCTAGATCCAATCAAATATCCTTCTAGATCCTACTCCCATCATTTTTTCTACAACAAAACCTCCTTCTGCCCTTGAAACTTTTTTCATCTTGACCCAAAACCCAATATCATATCCATGTTTGAACTTCTTCATCAAATCCTCCACATGTCAAGGATTAGATAATCCCAATGGCATTTCAAAGGGGAAAGGAGAAACAACTTTCCTTCAAAACGTGTTCTCCTTTTCTTCTTTTGAAAGAAATTTCTCTTGAGAATATTTTGTAAAAACCACATTTTCAAGAGAAAAACTGGGATATGTGGGTCTAATATCTGCTAGCGAAGGGGAAAAGGGAAACAATATACCTTTGACAATTTTCTCTTATTCCAAATTTGAAGCCAACATGAGCGTGCTCTTGTCAACTTCTTGAAGCTCATCCTTGTCTTCTTAAGATGATCATGGCCTTTCCTTTGGATCCTCCAATGATGTCATCACCACTTCTGTCTTTTTCTTCACCCACATTTTTCTTCTGTAACCTAAAAGGTTGCTCCTCATGGGTAATTGAGCTATTAAATGGACCATCTCATTACATCCATATAAATGCAACGTGATTCTTCCAATAATCAATAGGTTGTACAAAAGTATCCCCCTACCACCAATTCCATATCAACCAACACACCTTCCCAAATATCTGTTTCCACCAGAATCTAAGAGCAATGATGAAATTATTTATACTCCCAACCATATTCTAAGTAGAATAAACAAACAATTGAATTGCCATTTTTTTTAGAATCACTTTTCTCCATAAGAACATTTCCATCCATTGAAGAATAACCTGGACTTTTTGAATAAATGTTGATTCCCACCAAGGATTGAAACCAACATCCCATGGTTTTAGAACTAATCCATAAGCCCCCCATATTCAATCCTTATTTATAATAGAGCTTGCATCCTCTTTAGACTAGATAGTAAAATGAATACATCCCCTAACCAGGACATGGAAATATAGGATATAGTTTAAAACAAACAAATAGGAGACCTTCAAATGGTTTTGCAAAGAAGATGAAGATACAAACGTTCCACAAAATCTACTTAGCAAATGCACATATTTAAACAATGGAATTTCAAACATTTTCACATCTAAGCCCAAAACCATTTTAACAATATCTTTCCTAGATTTGTTACATTTATGCTTTCTACAATTCTAATTTAGGGTTTCCCTTTGCAAAATTTCTTTTGAATTCCCCTTAACATCTTTAGCATCATGTCTAAAAGGTTTAACTAGTCTTTGAAACATAAATCCCCTTCCAAAATTTCTTCAACATATAGCTCCAATCCTCTTGAAATATAAGGAACAATTTGTGGAAGACCACCTTGGATACTCTATGGATTTGCATGATCTATGCTAGCATCAGATGAAGCACCTTACTCTATCTCCATATTACACATACCTCCTCGTCAGTATGGAATATCGTGGTGGATTTTGTCCCACCCTTACCATAATCCACCAACTCATCCACACCTCTAGATATTAATAAACATGGAAATGAAAAGGTTGAAAAGAAAAGGGACTAACCCTACATCAACTAACCACACACATAAATTCACACTAGAAAACCCTTCCACTTCGCCACATACCTTCTCTACTGTAGACCTCCTACTTCCATACAACCCTCCCGCCAAAGGTTCCCCCCAATGTATATATTGTTATTTATATCTAATTTAACATTCAACATGGTAAGGCATCAATAACACTAATTACAATGTTTATTTTTCACCTAAATCACTTGGAGTATGTGGAATCTATTTCCTTAACGAGAATGTGCTTAAGGCATCTAATCTTTGTGGACATGATTTTTTCATATATATATATATATATATATAAAGTCACTTAAAAAAAATCATTATTAGGTCTATAATGAAGTATTATTATTCCTTGTTATTTGATTTGTTTAGTTGACATGGTTAGTATTACATAGGTTAGAGGAGTTCTTGGATTTTCTAGGGTTTATGAAATGCAAGGAGGGTAGGGTTTGACTGACAACAGGTCAGGCCTGTAGGCCGATGCAGTCTGTCTGACAGCGGTAGAGCACAGCATGAACCTCATCAGGCGTGAGTATTGTTGTTGTATTTGTAACTTCGGAATGTATTCATCAGTATTTCTTATGTATTGTAACCCGATGCTTATTCCGAGATGTATTTGATTCATGTCATGCCCCGATGTTCCGATCGGGAAGTTTCTATAATGTGAAAGTCATGTCAAGTCATTGTGGGTAACCCTCCTATTGGTCAAGGGTTAAAGTCCCCACAGTTGTGGGGCCCTAGGGTTATTAGAATATCCTAGTGAAGTCAACCCTAGGTGAGTCATTGTAATTTGGGGCAATAGTCCCCACCATCTAAGTCAAGGTTAACCCTCTTTGTTGAGCAGAGGGCAAAGTCCCCACAAGTTGTGGGGCACTAGGGTTATTAGACACTCCAAGAGATGTTAGCTCTAGTAAGTAATTGTTAAGTGAGGACAACATGTTGGAGTGCACTTCAAGTGAATGAAAGAATATAAATAGAGAGTGAGCCTCTCTATTTATCACACACACAACACTCACACTCACTCATTGGGGTGCATGAATGAGAGAGGAGAATCTCTCTCAGTGGGAGAGAGAGAGATAGAAGCTGTGGAGATCATCTTTATGTTTTGGGCTTTTCTATTTTGGTGTTGATTCTATCTCTGAGGAAGTTGCGGGGTTTTCTCCTTTATGGTTTCCCCGAGGAAAATTCTTTGTGTCTCTTGTCTCTTATGTTCTGCTTGTGTTTTATTGTTATGCATGTTATTCTCTCAGTTAAAGATCCTAAGATCATAATGGTAGCTTATATGATAAAAATATAACATGGTATCAGAGCTAACCTGAGAAGAAGACATTTTGCATATACAGAAGCTAGGGCTTCTTACTTTTTGGGTCTCTCTCCATAATCCATCAGCAAAAGTATGCTAGGATGACTCTCCATTGAAGGACGCATCTTTCTATCAAAGTGGAATTCGATTCCGAGAATTTTCAATTTTCAATGCGGAAATTAGGGCTTTCTACAGAAAAGGAATTTTTGACTGAGCCTGGATCGAAGTTTAGAGACTTGGATCAAGAAATTTGGTTGGGTGAAACTCCAGGAAAGTCAAACCCTAGTTTGACCCCAAGCTAGAAAAACCCTAAATACTAAAACTAATAAGTTTTGGTACATTCACTATATCCCGAGATTGGAAAAGACTCAGGAGATGAAAATTGCAGAGGCCAAACAAAAAATCCTTATTTACACTGTATCCAAAAATCAGGCTCATATTCTCTATATTCTGGGAGATATGATCCCTCCAAGTTAGGGTTACAGCCTCCTCCATAATTCATCCCTAAACAGGACACCTGGGGAGAATTGTAATATCTTGGGCTACATAGGTCCAAATGGAATTCCTGAATATTTTATAGAAAGGGAACAAAATTTAATTTCTGTGGTCCAAATTTTAGACTCAGAAGATGAACCGGTGACACATGGAAGTCCGTACAACTTCTCTATTATGAACAGTCCTGTAACATGTCACCTTGGGAAAAAAATGATAAGTCCAAATTGGTGAAATAAATCCTGATGAAATATTTGTTTTTGGATCAGGTACATGCGAGGTTACTTCAGTACAAAATTTCAGACACAGAGGAGCAGTAATTTCGGAGATATCACAGAAACAGTGAAAGGAATTTTTGCAGAAGAAATTGAAAAACTAGGGCTTCCTGTTCCAAGAGCTTCACTCCACCGTTTTCAGAAAAGGAGTACATTGGACAACTCCATCTGAAGAGATATATATTTCTATCCAATCAGATATAAAAGATTCCAAGTTTTGAAAATTAGGTTTTCTCTGACAAACCCTAGATCAGCTAGCTCCGGAACTAGGACGGACACCTCAAATCGGTAATATCTAATCTTTTGTTATTTTCATTTGAGGTTCTCATTTAAAAGTGATCTATCACATCAGCTTGATGATAAGCTTCATGAAGTTGAACAACTTCCAAGCATGGAATTATATGATCTCTCTGAAGAAAATGGATTGGACATCTACATGAGTTTAGAGATTCCAATTCTAGAGGGAGATGAGGCTCAAAGCCTTACACAAGAAGAACTTGGTCAAGGCCAAGAAGATCATCGTTGATTCAATCACGGATCAACTTGTACCATAAATGTCTTTCCTAAATACACCAAATATGTTTGATTCCTTGACCAAGCTATCTAAAGGGAAGATCATAAATCAGAACATGGCTTTGAGAAATCAAGTTGAAGAATGTGAAGATCCAGAATGCAGAACAACTTGAAGCAGTAGAAGAAGAAGAGGAAAATGCAGAAGTGGTGATAGCCATCTTGAATGGCCTCCCAGGATCATGAATCCATTCATGCGAGGAATGTGTGCCAGAAGGAAGTGATTACTTTCAGTAGACTCTCAGAAGAAGAAGAAACTTGACTCATAAGAAGAGAAGAGAAGATGGGAGCAAATGAAGATCAAGCTCTCACCATCCAAAGAAGATCCCTCAAGCGATGAGGAATACAAAGGACTCAACTCTTGAAGAACCTCTTATCCATCCTATCATTTGGATAAGAAACAATGCTATTATGAATGAAGAAGACGATGAAGCTGAAGGATCAAGAAGGAGTCTACCTACGAAACAAATAAAGATAAGTATTAAATTGTCATTTCATGATATTGTTTTGTTATGCATTTGTTTGTATTAAATTGATGTATTGTGCATGATAGGATGTTTGCATTAACGACGGTATACTACTAATATGAATGTGATGGGTAAGTAGCTCTTGGTTCCATACAACTCTCCATTGCTACTTATCTAGAATGAAACCTCTTTGCTGACATATTGGATTAGTATACAATATCAATGTTGTCCTGGTAGAGATGGAAGACATCTAGAAAGTTTCCGTGAGATATGGATGAATGTTGTATTGGCTAAAGTAGTTGCATGATGATATATTTATGCATAAGAATTTGCCATTATGAATATACCTTATGAAATGTTTCTAACCATACAAATGCATTTGACTTGTAGGAAAGATCGCACACATAATCACCTACAAGCAAAGAAGGATGAGACTTGTTCTGAAGAACAATTGACAACAGTTCAAGATGAAGAATAATATGACGAATGCAGCGACATCATTGATGCAGAACCTTCAAGCTATGAAGAAGTAACCAAGAAGAAAGGGAAGACCAGTTCAAGAAGAATGATGTCTAGGATGCAGTATCGATACATGAAGAGAACTTCGTAGTTCCATCATGCAGTAGATGGAAACATCATACAGGGAAAGATTCGTAGCTCGAGGCCTCTCACGAAAATAAGGCATAAACTACAAAGACACATTTGCAGCCAGTTTGATGAAGATCTGAACCTTTGCTACAAGGTTGATAAAGGATGACAAGCTCATAGATGGATGCGAGAAGAACTTTCGAAAAAGATCAATATAGAGGATCTTGGTATCCAATGATCCTAGATGGATACTAGTAGTAGAGAAAGCTACTTGTCACTCTGGTTCAGAATGTTCCAGTGCATAGAGCACGAAAGACAGAGCGAGAATGATGCTCCACTTCAAAGGGAGTGACTGCAGAAGATCCTAAGGTTCGACATGGTACAACAAGATGGACAGATTACCGATGACTTTAGGCTTTACTAAGAGTAAAGCGGATCCCAACCTTTGCTTCAACGTTGAAGGCGGAAGACCAGTGATTCTCCTGTTATGTGTCGATGCACTATTTTATAGGCATGGAGGTGTAGACAAAGGAAGTATGTAGTAGAGATCCTAAAGAGGTTCAGGATGATGGACTACATGACCACACCTATGGCATCGAACCTAAAGCTATTAAGTGTTGATTCATCAAAGATGGTTGATGCTACGATGTATCGTCAGATGATTGGTTCCTTGATGTACCTGACGAACACGAGACCAGACATTTTCTTTGTTGTGAACACCTTGAGCCAGTTCTTGACAGATCCGAGAAATGTTCACTTAATTGCTGCAAAGCATGTTCTGAGGTACCTGAGGGGTACAGTTGATTATGGGATCAAGTACGATGTGAATCAAAAGATTAACTTGGAGGGTTATGCTGATTCATATTGGGCAGGCAGTGCCATCGATAGGAAGATCACTTCAGGGTGTTGCTTCAGTATGGGATCAGGTGTGATCTCTTGGTTTAGCAGAAAGAAATCCTGTGTGGCACTGAGTATAGCTGAAGCAGAGTATGTCGTAGCTTGTTCAGCTGGTTGTGATGTAGTATGGCTAAGAAAGCTACTATCTGATTTATTTGATCTTTAGTTGATGCTGCTTGTATACATTGCGACAACCAGAGTCATGTGAAGTTGTTAGAGAACTTGGTGTTCCATGACAAGTCGAAGCATATCGAGATCAAGTATCACTATATCAGGGATATGGTGCAGAGTGGAGTAGTAAAGCTCTAGTATGTTGCAATGGAGGAACAGATAGTTGATGTATTGACAAATCCATTGGCTAGGGTGAAGTTTGAGTACTTCAGGGAGAATCTTGGTGTTCTCTAGATAGAGGTTTCCTCCAAGGGAAAGTGATGAGTCCCATAGCCATTCTGACATGGTAAGAGGATTGGTTCCTTCCATGGTCAGATGTAAGGGCTGAGCCATTCTGTCATGGTGAGAGGATTGGTTCCTTCCATGTCAGATATGAGTGCTGAGATCCATAGCCATTCTGACGAGTTAGTCAGATATAAGGGCTGAGCCATTCTATCATGGTGAGAGGATTGGTTTCTTCCATGTCAGATATGAGTGCTGGCCATTTTGTCGAGTAGGACAGATGTAAGGGCAACTGCCATTTTGGGAATGGAGGCACCTGGTTAGTTACCAGGAAAACTCAGTCTAGGACTGAGAAGCCATTCTAATGTGATAGAGGGATGTGTTCCCACTTGATCAGATGTAAGGGATAAACCATTTTGTCATGGTTAAAGGATTAAGTTCCTCCCATGTCAGATGTGAGTGTTGGCCATTCTAACGAGTAGGTCAGATGTAAGGGCAACTGCCATTCTAGGAATGGAGGCACCTGGTTAGTTACCAGGTAGCTCAGTCTGGTACTGGGGGCCATTCTGATGCAATGGTAGGATTAGTTCCTCCATTATCAGATGTGAGTGCATGCCCTTTCCGATGCAGTGCTTCTTGCATGATTGGTTTGTAAGTGCAGAGCCCTTTCCGATGTGGTGCTTCATGCATGGTCAGTTTGTAAGTGTTGAGCCCTTTCCGATCTGGTGCTTCATGCATGGTCGGTTTGTAAGTGCTGAGCCTTGTCGATGTGGTGCTTTCGAGCATGGTTGACTATAAGTGCTGTGCCTTTCTGACAGGATGAGGTCAGATGTAAGTGTAGAGCCTTTCCCATGCAGTGTGCTTGCACATGGTCGGATATAAGTGCTGAGCCTTTCTGACAAGATGAGGTCAGATGTGAGTGCTTGGCCTTTCTGACATGATGAGGTCAGATGTTAGTGCTGGGCATTCCTTTCTGACAAGATGAGTCAGATGTAAGAGTTGGGCAGGCCATTCTGACTTAAGTGTCAGATATAAGCGCTAATGAAGACCTACATGAAGGGTAGGCCTACAAGATTGACTATGTAGAACTTCCTATGACGAGAAGAATCGAGATAGCACCATTATGAGATAGCATATGATGATGATCCAGACTTGATGATGATCCAGATCAAGTGATCCAGATGTGTTGATCCAGATGTGATGATCCAGATTTGATGACGATCTAGATCAAGTGATGATCCAGATGTGATGATGATCCAGCTTCAGTGATGATCTAGATCAAGTAATGATCTAGACTTGATGATCCAGTAGTGATGATCCAAACCAACTGATGATCTAGACTTGATGATCCATTAGTGATGATCTAGACTTGATGATCTAGTAGTGATGATCCAAATCAAGTGATGATCTAGACTTGATGATGATCCAGTGATGATGATCCATATCAAGTGATGATATAGACTTGATGATGATCCAATGATGATGATCCAAATCGAGTGATGATCTAGATCCAGATGAAGATGAATTGAAGATGAAGATGACGAGAACTTGACTATGATTCAGACGATACAGAGAAGAAGACTTGTGCTAATAAACTATGTCGAGAGAATACCTTCCTAGTTAAGAGGGAGTGTTGATGTATTTGTAACTTCGAAATGTATTCATCCGTATTTCTTATGTATTGTAACCTGATGTTTATTTCAAGATGTATTTGAGTCATGTCATGCCCTGATGTTTCGATCAGGAAGTTTTTATAATGTGAAAGTCATGTCAAGTCATTGTGGGTAACCATCCTATTGGTCAAGGGTTAAAGTCCCCACAGTTGTGGGGCCCTAGGGTTATTAGAATATCCTAGTGAAGTTGACCCTAGGTGATTCATTGTAAGTTGGGGCAATAGTCCCCACCATCTAAGTCAAGGTTAACCCTCCTTGTTGAGCAGAGGGAAAAGTCCCCACAAGTTGTGGGGCACTAGGGTTATTAGNGATGTCCGCTCTAGTAAGTAATTGTTAAGTGAGGCTGACATGTTGGAGTGCACTTCAAGTGAATGAAAGAATATAAATAGAGAGTGAGCCTCTCTATTTATCACACACACAACAATCACACTCACTCATTGGGGTGCATGAGTGAGAGAGGAGAATCTCTCTCAGTGGGAGAGAGAGAGAGACAGAAGTTGTGGAGATCATCTTTATGTTTTGGGCTTTTCTATTTTGGTGTTGATTCTATCTCTGAGGAAGTTGCGGGGTTTTCTCTTTTATGGTTTCCCTAAGGAAAATTCTTTGTCTCTTGTCTCTTGTGGTGTGCTTGTGTTTTACTATTGTGCATGTTATTCTCTTAGTTAAAGATCCTAAGATCATAATGGTAGCTTATATGATAAAAATATAGCAAGTATGGTATGGAGGTTATGATGTCAGAGGTGGGCTGGTATTTTTCTTGTGTAGTAAGTTATTATTTTACCATTCCCTAGAGATAAAACTGTTTATTTTCACCTTATTGTTACTGCTCCTGGGGTTTTTTCCTTTTATTCTCTCCTGTGCAATGGTTGAGGATGACTTCGTTGATTACTCTTTCGATCACATGGAGGAAGAAATCTTTTGGCATGTGACAGGTGGATGTATGTCAGAGAAGGTGGATGCCAATTCGCAACCTTGGGTGGAGGGCTTCTCTATGGCCTTACCTGCTACGGCTAGTGGAGAGGGGTTTTCTTCATCGGACATACTCCTTGCATCACCATTGCCATTTCATCTGTCGCAGTCCTCATTTTTACCATTTGGTTTTGGTGGTGTAGGCCCAAAGGAACTTAGTCATGTTGTGCCTCCTGTGATTTCTGAGGAGCACTTGGGTTCTGTGCAGGGAGGGGACTGGTGTTATTTGGGGCTAAGTCCTGATGGATTATGGAGGGGCAAGGATAACTCTTGGTCAAAACAGTTAGTCTCTTTTGAGAGGTCGAATTTCGCAGGGCTTATGGCATGCCCAATTTGTGCTCAGGAACATAGAGGATGCCATAGCCCGTCAATGAAGGGTATTTATGCTTCAGGCTCTAGTGGGCAGGAGGATAGAAGTGACGAGTGCAGGGTGGTGCACAAATGTCAAAAACATTGGGCTAAGCTAAATCCTGATATCAATTACACTCTTTGGGAGGATATTTCTTGGGGACAGATAGAACAGATGGCTTCTCTTACTCTGGTTGGTCGGTTTATGGGAAGAACTGGCTCGGTGCGGTCGGTGGCTGATTGGGATGAGGTTTGCTGGAAGGATGCATTGGGGACATTCCCTGATATGGAAGGACTTGCTCGTGGGTGGTTTGCCTTTAATTTTCATAGAAAAGAACATTTGTTGTGGGTGTTGAACCAGAATTGGAATATGGTACATTCGTTGATGCTACTGAAATGTTGGCATCCCCTTTTTCATTCTAGTTGGGAGAGAGTGGATCTTATCCCCATCTAGGTCAGACTTCTATGGTTGGTGCTCCATTATTGGTCGAAGGAAAATTTCTATAATATTGGGAACCTATTGGGGACCTTTCTTGAAGCTGATTTATCCTACAATGGAATGAAATTGAAAAGAGTGGCCAGGATTTTGGTTAGTATTAATATCAGGGAAGGTTTAGCGGGCGGGTTGCAGATGAATTGGTGCTCGTATCATCATCAACAGGTTTTGGACTATGAGAATTTCCCCTTCTGTTGTAGACGGTGCCATGCATATGGTCACCCTACGGTTGAATGTTCCTTGGCAGTCTGCACTCTGAATAGTCAATGAAGGCACCGTGGGAGTTCCAAGTATCGGGTTGAGAGTGGAAGTATAGACCTGACATCAACATCGAATTCTCCTCTTGAAATAGCGAGCGAGAAAGAAGATGGTGGTGGAGCGGAGGATGAACATCTGGATGTTTTAACCGTGGTCAAGGTGGCTAGAAGTGTGGGTGATCCTTTTCTTATTGGGGATACTCTTCCAGGTATCTCCTCTTTTTCCATTTCTCCCTCCATTAATTTGTTTACAAATCATTTGCATGTTTCGGGTCTCAACTTGTTGGAAGGCCTTAAGAATTTGTCACTAAATTCTCAACCTTTGGAGTTTTCTTCACCCATCTCTACTGCAATTTTAGAGGAATCCCCTCAAGCACCATTTGTTGTATCGATTGAGTATGAGGATGATTCTCTTTCCCCTTGTTCTCCTCAAGAATCTTTGGATTCATGATATTTTCTTTGTTCGTGCACCAAGGGGACCACTGGGGGGCTGGGGAAATCCTCTCTAGAGCCTCCCATGGGGAGGGGTAGGAGATCTCACTTTTCCAAGGCCCGTTCCAAAGCAAGGAAGGATATGTTGGATGGAAAAAAACAATCTATTGAAAGGGTGCTTAGAGAAGTGCACACCTAGAATAAGGGTCGTAGATGAATATTATGTCTTTTAATTGTCAGGGTCTGGCTGGTCCCTAGAAATAATCAATGCTCAGGACAGTTTTGGAGCTTGAACACCCTGATGTAATTTTGCTCCAAGAAACATTGGGAGTAGGTGATGTGATCAAAAGTAGGTTAGAAAGTTGGTTTAGTGGATGGCACTTTGAGACTTTGGATGTCAGAGGCCGCTCTGGTGTTCTGGCTATTGGTTGGAATGCTAGGAATATTAAGGTACTAAATATTTGGGGCATGGATTTGGTCCTGGGCATGTCTATTAAAGCCTTGGATCATGTGGATATTTTCCTATTTTTAATATCTATGGGTCGTATCTAAATAGGATCCCCTTTTGGGATAACCTATTCAACAACTCGCTTTTGAGGGGTGAAATGGTGATTATTGGGGGCGACTTGAATTTTTCTTTGGGTCAGGCTGAGATTGGGGGGCCTCATGCTCATGTTGATATATTGACAGAATACTTCACTTGGAATTTAGTCAATAGGAATTGGTTGGATGTTGAGCCTATCAAGCTCAAACCCACTTGGAAAAACAACAGATGTGGGGACGAGAGAGTTTCCATGAGATTGGACCATTTTTTTGGTATCTGAAAAGATTTTGGATAGCCACCACTTTATCAGATAATGGTTGAGGAGTGGAGGTCACTGTGATCACTCTCGAATTTTCTTGGACTTCAAGAATGGTCCTGTAAAAACTCCTAGTCCTTTGAAATTAAATAAGACCTGGTTGAAAGATGAGACATTTCTGTCTTTGATCTCTAACAAATGGATTCCTTTTGATCCTGGGAATAGGGCCTCCGTAGCATTTCAATTTGCATCAAATTTTCAGAATTTGAAGGATGTTATTAAAGACTGGTTAGTGGCTAAGCGAAGAAGGGAGGATAGTGAACTGAAGCTGATTGAAAAGGAGATCATTGGGATCTCAGTCAAGGTTCGGGGGGGGAATTTTGGATCAGCGGGATAAATATTTGTTAATTTGTTTGGAAGGGAGAAGGAATACTCTACTACTGGAAAGGGAGGAGACATGGAGGCTGAAGAGTAGGGTGGCATGGCTAGAATGAGGGGATGACAACACAAAAAAAATTCATGCCTATGCTAGAGGAAGAAAGGCAGCTAACATTGTGTGGAGCTTGTTGGACGAACATGGTACTAAACATGACACATTCGAAGGAATGGACACTACTAGGGTGGAACATTTCAAGTAGTTGTTCAAAGCTCTTACTTAGGCATCTATTGCTGAAGTCATCTGTGTTGTTCAGGTTTTTCCTCGATTTGTGGAAGAGGAATATGACTTAGCACTGATGGAGGAAGTATCTAAAGTTGAACTTAAGCATGTGTTACAAATTTTCCAGGAGGACAAGAGTCTCGGTTCTGATGGTTGGACGATTGAATTCTTCTTGGAGATATTTGAAGTCCTAGTTCGTGATCTTCTGAAGGTGGTGGAGGACACTAGAATCCATGGACGGATCCTGACTAGTTTCAACTCAACTTTTATTGCTCTGATTCCCAAGGTGGAAAATCCTGTCTCACTAAATGATTTCAGACCCATTTCTCTCTGCAATTTCATTTACAAGGTGATTGTGAAAAGACTAAAGGGGATTTTTTCTGATCATATCACTGATGAATAGTTTGGATTTCTGGAGGGGAGGTAGATTCACAAAGCCATTGGGGTTGCTCAAGAATACCTTCACAGTATGAAATCTAAGAACATCAAAGGGGCTATCCTAAAAAATTGATCTCCCCAAAGCCTATGACAAGGTAAGTTGGATGTATTTGCATATGTTACTAACTCATATTGGGTTTGGTATTGCTTTTATCAGATGGGTTATGAGTTGCATTACAACTGTGTCCTTCTCGGTTTTGATCATTCATGTTGCCTCACCCTTATTCCATGTGGAGAGAGGCTTGAGATAGAGATGCCCACTATCGCCCTTAATTTCTTTATTAGTTGTGGAGGGTTTAAGTAGGTTATTAAGGGAGGATAAAAGACTGGGATCTTTCAGGGGTATTCATATTTCACAGTAGTTACAGTTGACCCGTCTATTGTTTATGGATGATGTCCTAATATTTTGTTTAGGATCATCTAGGGATCTAAACACTTTATCTGATATATTGAAGTTGTTTTCTTTAGCCACAGGGATGGAAATTAACATTGGGAAATCCACATTTTCCATCCATTTGTTAAGTTAGGAGGGGATGCGAGTCTATTAAGAATTCTTTCCCTACAAGATGGAAATTTTGGATGGAGGGCTGAAATATATAGGTTTTTATTTAAAACCTAATGACTATTAGATATCATATTGGAATTGGTTGCTGGATAAGATGGAAAAAAGGCTAAAGCTATGAAGTCATAAATGGTTGTCTAGGGCTGGTAGACTGGTTTTGGTTAAATCTATTCTAGAGGCTATCCCAGTCTACTAGATTTCAATGGATTGGATTCCAAAATTCATTTTGGAAAATGCACGTAGAATCTATTTTTTCGTTTTCTATGGATTGGAAAGCAAGAGTTGCAGGTGACTCCATGGGTCTGATGGCAGAGGATTGCTATCCCTAGCAGCAAAAGGGGGATGGAGAATTTTGAATTCATGCAGCTTATGGACTCAGGTTTTGTTCCAGAAGTACATTGCACCAGGTACTGTGGAAGACTGGGCTCAGAGTCCGTCGAAGTCACATGATGGTGGATCGATTTTTTGGAAGGAAGTTGTTAAATCAATGGATATCATTGAACAAAGCCTTGCTTGGTATGTTGGGAATGGGAGGAAACTAAGATTCAGGGAGGACCTATGGGACAGTGCTATACAACAACATCGTATTTCTAAGTTTATGGTGGAGGATCTAAGACAGAGTGGCATGTCCCCAACCCTTACTCAACGGAGAGGACACAAAAAACATCTATCAACCCGAGAAAACTAAGCCCCATGAACATAATATAATAATGCATTTTATAAAAACTATAAATACACAGATGCATAATGAAATGTACATGATATATACATTAGAATAAAATCATTCATTCAACACACTCATGCATTCAATATGTTCATGATAATTTCATAATAATTGATAAGCAAATACAGTTGTAGAACTTTAATACACAAGAATACTTATCTTTGAAAGAAGCTTGTCCCACAACCAGCTATGTCACTGCAAATTTCCACCCAACCATAGGCCAGTGTGCTCTTTAATCTCTCAGTAACACTGCCACCCCCGAGCTGGGCATGATCTTCCCTAAAGAATAAGGAACACTAGCAGACTTCACCCATAGCCAAGGATGAAATTAAAATTCAGTCAAGCCAACACAGTTGGGTTTATCATACTTACACAAGCAGTTGTTCACACTTAGCCAAATTCACATGAGACACATCCAAGCCAACAAATTGGTTTATCAGGCTACCATCCAATCCATCCTTCCAGTTGGGTTTATCACGCTATCAAGGAGGTGGAAAGACTGACTGCTAAGCTAGTGAGCTTAACCCTAGAGCTACAAACTCCCACACTATATCTAGCCTGCTTTCTAAACAATTACACACCCAACACAAGGAAGCATTCCCTTCTTTGCTACACAGTCCCTTAGGCCATGCCTTCCCTTCCAGTGCAATTCAGGGCATGCAAAGAAGAAAATTAGCCCTCTAGATTGGTTTGTGAGGTTATTTCGCACACTAGGTTTATCAAGCAAGACTAGACTCTATTTCCATTCCTTCAATCAATTCAAATGCCAAACATGGATGCACACATAGTGATCTCAGTCCTAGGATTTATCAAAAATGTAGTAGACACCAGGGATTACATACACACACATAAATTTATGAATTTTTGAACATTGTCAGTGCCACACTGACTGCTACAAAATACCAAAACAAAAACATTGCTGGTATTTCAAAACAAAGACACAAAATCGGATTCAGGGCAATCGTGTTCAAGAAAAAAACTAGCAAAATGGAGAAAAAAACGTGAAGAGAAATAATCCACACAGGAAAACCAAAAACATGAAGGATTCATATCATCGAACATGAGAAATTCATGAAAGGTTCAGACTCGGAATCGTTTTTGCTTGCTGGCTACTACGTGAATGCCCAATTGGGTTTCCAAAAACGTTTTTGTTCATTCCAAATCGTGAGGGAAGGTGAAAGGCTGTCACATGAGGGAAAAGTGGCAGTTTTTGGTGTTTTCTTGCCCAAGAAAATTTAAAAAACGTTTTTCCAGAATTGGTGCTCTTCCCAATTCAAATTTCTGTCAACTCTTCCAATCCCCCACTCCCTCATCCTTAGGAAAAATGATACCCCCATCTCATTTAGTTGCGTTGACATAGTTGGATGTGAGTTTTAATTAAAAATTGCAATTTTAACATAATGTCCAGCTTTTTAATGTGCAACTAGCATAAAAAAATACCATCGGCCCAACCTTAATTGTCGAAACATAAATACTAAATCGATGGTGGGGATTTTTCCTAGCTCCACACCATGATTATTTACATCATTTATTTAAATGCAAATGAGGTCAAAACTGGGGTGTTACATAGAGAGGCATCTTTTATCTCTCACAACTTGCATCTCCTTTTCAAATGAATTGGTGGGATCAAAATTGGATTTCTGTTAAGGACATGGGGCTCCTTGAGCCGGTGGAAAGGGACCTAGAACTCTACATTGGGGATTTGCAACTAGCTCAAATTAAAATTTGTGAAAGAGAATATGTCCTCATATGGGATGTGGATCCGGGGGGGGTAGTATACCCCAAAAGCTGGTTATATTAAACTTAGTACAAATGGTGCTATTAGGGTTGAGGCTTGGTGGTGGAAGGTACTTTGGAAGATCAAATGCCCACCTAAAACCAGGTTCTTTATGTGGTGTGGTCTAGAAAATAAGGCACCTACCTGGGACAATGTTCAAAAAATGTGTTTTCAAGGGCCAAGGTGGTGTACTCTTTGTAATACAGCAGGTGAGTTCATGATGCACCTTTTCCTTCATTGCTCGTTCATTAAAGAGGTGTGGCAATAATGCTCCAAAAATTTCAGCGTCCCCTGCATTTGGGAGGGGATCTCCATATTGTAAGCTTGAGAGAGTTGTAGAGGATCAGTAACACTGGATTCCATGATAGCACTCCCATTCTTGGTTATTTGGGGTATTTGGCTCACCTGTAACAATTTTCTTTTTGTTGATAAAGGATGCACCCCTGTAATCTCAACCAGCCTATATTGTGGCATTCTTTCTGCTTTTCCTCAACACATTAAGGTAAAAAATCAGAGGGAGGTTTTGGAACTTGAGATTGACATATCGACTCCATGGGGTTTTTTAGATGGGGAAACTCAATATAACCTTTGTGGGGTAGCGCAATTCTTTTTCTATCGGAATCCCACTTCTTTGAATTGAAAATTGGGATTAGGGGAAGGTAGTAACAATTATGATGAACTCCTCAATTTGAAAGTTCTTCTCATATTTGCAATAGAGAAAGGGTGTAGAACTCTTAATGTTTGTGGTGACCCACTGAATGTGATCATCAATTGGATCAAGGGGATCCAAATGTGCAGAAACCTCAGACTTGCCAACATTTTAACTTCAATTGAAGCAGTTTTAGAAACTTATGAATCCTTTTCATGCATACATGTCTACAGGGAAAATAATAGGGAGGCAGACAAGGCCTCGAAGGAGGGTCTTCTTTTGATGTTGGGTCAATGGACGATTCGAGAGTTGTTAGATGATACTACTCAGAAGTATTACCATAGGCCCTTTATAAAGGGGGATCCTCAGCATTAACTTTTCCATTGGCTTTTCTGCTAGTTTGATTTCTGGCTCCTCTAGAATTGGATGTTTATTTTTACAATTATGTTATATTTTGGTGGGACTATTTTTGGACACATTGGAAGCATTATTCTGGTATGTATTTTGGTCATGGTGAAGATTCCTTTAGCGACAATTGACTGGTGAACTTATTTTATCGTCGGTTTCTACTATTTTGTATATTTTGGGTATGTGGTGGATTATTGTTGTTTCGCAGAGACTGCTCCTTCATCTCTCTACTATTGACCTATGAGGTTCTTTTGAATACACATTTATGTGTATCTAGAAAATGTAATTTTTTTCTCAAAATATTATATAAAATTATGCTTTTTCCAAGGAAAAAAAATTACATAGGTTATATATCTACCCCAACTAGATTGTAGAAAACATGTCTTAACACAATGAACAAACTATTTGTTGTCTAATTCTAGAGTAAACTCTACAAGAGTGTTCATTTAAGGAATTGACTAATTTGTAGCATAATTAAAAGAGTCCAAAGATCAATAAAACAATCCTATATATTAGAGGATATAATTGCATAGTGCTAAAATGACAATAATAACTCTCTACCAAACAATATTTGAATCTTATCATTTGTATGTACATGGAATACATAAATTTTTATTGGAAAATGTTGGATACATAGTGTTCAAGAAACATACACATGGAATATATAAGCATGAGGTGCTTTTCATTAACATATATTTACATATAAATAAAATCACTATGACCTTGGTTTTAGATTTGAAGGTGTCTCTTGGACTCTTGATGACTTTACCTATTCACTGTGACTTTTGGTATCCATAGCATGTGAATAATAATACCAAATACAATAATAATTAACCCTAAAGTGTTAATGTTTCCAACATTCCCGCACTTAATCCAAAGGGGTGTATATGATTCCAAGAAGAGAGATGAAAATTTGGAGAAGGATAGTTGCAAATGGTTGAAGGTGCTCTCTGAATCAAAATTTAGAAGAATTTGATGTCTTCTACTAATTGAGTGGTTTTGGATGGCCACTAACCAACCAAATTTATGAAGAGGTGGTTTAAGGATAACCACAAACTATGGAACTTGGTGTTTACTCTGGTATTGGCTCAATAGTCCCCTCTAGAACTTGGCTCTAACTAAGGTTTTGGATCAATGGTTCCCTTTGGAACATGGCTTTAAGGTTTAGTGGTTCTATCTAGAGAATGATGGTTTAAAGACCACCACAAATCGATGTCTAGCAGAATCAGTACATGCTAGTGTCTTATACTAAGTAGGTGGTTTTAGATGAGCACAAACCAATGGGAACTTACATGGAATATGGATATAACTCTGGATCTAGGGACAGCTCTAACTTTGGATAGGTGGCTTAGCTCAAGGCTTTGGAAACTATAACAAGGTTATTTCTCGGGTTCTATCTCTGGTTCAAGGTCGCTTGTTCTCGCTCACGTTTTTATTATTGTTAGTCATTCCCCCTGTCATGAACAAGGTGAGAATTAGAAAATATCTTAGATGCAATATGTGTCATTACTCATGAATGAACTCTTTGGTATGACTTATATATCTTCTTGGATTTCGACAACCATTTCCAAAAAGAAATCCACCCATAATGAATCTTCTCTCTTGCAGTTTATTCATTATGAAACATCAATTTGAAAAATGAGTATGCTTTCCAAAATGATTACAAGGATGGGTATAATAACACCAATATTCCATGTGACCAACTCGATGAAAATTTTGCATTTCAAAATAAGTATGAAGCAGGTGAAGATAAAATTTCTTGAAGAAATATAACATTTTGGAACTGGATAAATTTGGCATAAGAAGGAATGTGAAATGTAACTTCTTTATCGTATCCAAGCATGGTTCCAGGATTTTTGTGGATGATTTTTTCCCAAGTTCTGATGATTGTCTTGGAAAGTGCAGACATAAGTCGTGTATGAAAAACTTCATGTTACTTTTCTTTTGAAATGGCATCATTGATTTGATTATGTGTATGTTGTTGATTGTTTTGAACAAGTACAGGTTCAGAATGTTGATCCATTTGTTGTATCTCATCACATTGGAGTTGTGATTCAATATGAGTAAATTTAATTGTTTCTTTTGAATCATGTAAATAATTTAGAACATTAGTGAGAGTTGTCTTATCGACTGTGGTTGTGTTGTCATTAGAAGAAAGAAGTAGAGTGTTCAATAATTATAAGTCATTAATTTGAGCTATTTAAAGACTTGTGGAATTGCAAAGGGTTTCTTGCAAATCCGCCATTTAATAAAATGACTCAACGACTAAACAAATTAAGCATGTCGACTTCTACCAAAAATACACCCAATTACAATACAATTCAACTTGATTTTGATAATTACAAGCGAATTTACAAAAAATGCATAATTTGAACTTGAATTTATGAATGGGTTACAATTGGGACAATCAATAAAACAACATAAATGAGGTCAACAAGTTTCCAATAAATAGTGGTGGTGTCTAAACACACCATTACAACACTTACGCATAATAAGTCATGATCCAATGTGTAGTGATAGACCAGTTTACAAGAACCATCTATAAACTAGGTACATGCAGGTACCTAATAACTAACCACCAGACCACATATTGGTAATTGAACATAAATATCCATTTATCATGGATATGAGGACCCAAAGTGGAAATGATTAATTCATAATTTAGTCACTAGTTCGCTCCTTAGAATGGTCAACTCCCTTGTTTTAGAAAGGTGAAGTTATTAATGGACCATAGGTTCCAACACCCCCCATAACGTTGATCAATTAACAAGCCAATATGATAAAAAATCAGAAGTATTTGTCTATAAATAATCCATGTCTACTAATACATTCTACATCTATCTATCAAATGGGTACTTATAAAAGTACTAAATAATAACTCCCAACAAACAACTCAGTCAAACAAAATTCAATCGGTCTTAGTAGGTCTAATTGATTCAACACTAAAGTTGATTGCAACATGTAGACAATAATTGGGTTTAAACATCAATAATATTTAGTTACTCTAATTTACTTCAATTCTCCCCCCTTAAACACAAATGGTGGATAATACAAACATCAATAAAAAAACAAAACAATATCAGTTTGAACTCAATTCACAAACAATCCATTCGAATATTTCGTCGACTATCCCCAATGGTCAAATATCAGTTGTCCACTCTCAAGTAAATCAACATTAATATCTTCGTCGATGAACATTGTAGTCGATACTCGAGTCGATTGTAATATTTGATCGAGCCTAATTCAACCAATTCAAAACAGTCAAAAGAAGGAAAGAGGAGCATTATACGACAATACAACCAAAGATACACATTTGTATGAAGTAGCATATGTTCAAATGATTCCATGACCATTCATCAATCCAACCACAATCTATCTGACTTGTTGGCATTGTTCCATAATTCAGTCTTTCACATATTTTCTGCAAAGTTCTGAAACAATAACTACCATCTTTCAAAGAATTCTAATTCCTGGGTAAATTCCTATGGTTCTTCTGATGAGGATGACTATATGGCACAAACGTTTTTTTGGTAGAACATGTGATGCATGATCCAATTCTGGTTCTCACCTATAAGAGTAGAAAAAATTGCATATCAACAATAATGTCACCTACGACAACATTCTCAATTTATGGAATAAGTGCAGCAACCATCTCATTAATATTTTCAATGCAATCATGAGTAGGTTGTTATTCAGGAAACTCAATCTGAACACCTCCAACAAAAAATAACACTCTTACGATGTAAACAATACTAGGTATAGTAGTATCATATCCAAGACCTATTCTTGATGAATTCATTTCAGGGATAATAGGAGCAACAATACCTTGTCTATTCTTCCCAATTCCTACTCTAATATATCCAATCTTGCTCAGTAGTCAAGACCCTATACAAGTAGTTTGTTTCTCAAAAATAGCAAAACTAGCATCCATATCCAACAAATCATGAAATTAAATAAAAACATCATCAACATATTTCATACAATCAACTAGTTTACAAACAATTGGGATACAAGCAATATTATCAAAGGTAGAAAAAGAAATAGGTGAGAGTGACAACTCAACATCATCAACAATATTATTCTCGTCTTCCTGTAGTAAATTGATATCCAGCTCAAGACTCTGATTACACTCCTATAGATCCTTAACAATATTATATTTCTCTGTTAGTAGTAGCAGCAAGGCATAAAAATATTCTTTGAATGTTTGATATTCATCAAACAAGCAGTTGTTATCTTCTTGAAGAGGGGAAACTCCTTCACAAAGCTCATCAACAAAGGCTTGCAGTTGGGTCTCCTTATTAGCTAGCTCAGTGTTAGTTTCCTCTAGTATAAAAATATTCTCCAGGACAACATTTTCTATATGAGAAGCAATGTTAATGTTGATATATAGATCATCCATGAGATCAATCTTGTCTCCAAATTCATCCACAAGATTTTGGAAAATATTTTCCATGGAATTTTCTAGGGAAATAAATCTTCCTAAATTTATCATCCATTCTTCTTTAAACCCATTGTTTGGAAAAGGGAAGCTTCATATTCAAGAAAGGAATAAGACTTATTCAACTGGTTCTTCAATCCTTCATTCTCTATCTTCAACAATGAAACAATAGCCTACAATGCAACAACCTCCTGCTAAATTCGATCATGGGATTCCTATAAAGAAACAACTTTCTTCTCATGAACCTCCTTCAATATCGAAACTTTGAAGCCTTTATCTTTTTCAAAGGCACCTATATTTAATATAATTTTAAATTTTCATAGTTAACGAAACATAATGCGACAACAATAATAACAAGACCACTTTCATCCCCTTTTTGTTTTCCAAATATTTTTTTTTGTCATTCAATACTTAATAGGCCAAATTCTAAAATAGTTGATGGATCAATAAGTCAATCACATGAACAAAACCAGTTGATGGACAATCCAAGTTCTAGTAGAACAAAAAAATGCTATTCGATGTTGAGTCGACAACTCCCATATTCAAGGACATCTAATCAATTCACCATCTAGTCGAACCATACAATCGATGGCACCATAAGTTTATGAAAAAATATTTTTCTATGGAAACACAAGCTATTCCAGTGCGTCAACCTCTGGTTGGTCACATTTCAAGGAAGGTAGCCATTTATATACAAAGTTGTCTCTAGTCAAACAAACTATCTTCAGTCAATACTTTGTTGACTAATACAAGTTGAGAACCCAATAAAATAACCTTTCTCTTCCAAACAAGATAGGACATCATAATTATGAAAAAACAAAACCAAATACATTTCCATATCTCATCATCTGGCGAACACCATAGCTCACCATTCTTATAAGAACAAAAATCGACCTAAAGATTTCATCTTCATGACCATAGAAGTTAGCTCACCCAAATTAGTGAGCACTTCTGATATGCCACTAATAATGAGTCAAACTTAAAATACCCAAAGAAATCAGATCGCCCAAAAATTAGGGTACACTTGTTGAGTTCAATACTTTACCATTCTTCTTGACTCAAAAAAGAAACTCATCAAACCACCAACATCTAATGGAACTCATTCACTCTACAAAACCCTTTATCATGAGACAACCAACTATGATCCCATGTTTGGACATGCAATAAAACAACAAAAAATGAGATCAATGAGTTTCCAATAAATAGAAGCAGTGTCTAAAGACACCATTGCTACACTTAATCACAATAAGTCATTTAATGTGTGGTGATAGACCAATTCATAATAATAATTTATAAATAGGTACATATGGGTACCCACTAAACAACCATAATACCAAATAGTGGTAAATAACCATATATGTACATAGATCATGGATATGAGGACCCAAAGTGGACACAATTAATTCATGGTTTAGTCAACAATCATCACCTTAGAATGATCAAATCCCTTCTTCTAACAAGATGAGGTTACTTATGGACCAAAGGTTCCAACATTTACCTTAGTTATTTGGTGATGATACTTCAATATGGGGTCAAGGCCACCAATGTATTATACAATGTTGTCTACTAGTGGTTCCTTACAATAAAACTTCTTTCCTCACAATACTTGCAATAACAATATTTACAAATAATAATCTTTGCAATGCAGTACAATACAAAACAACGTACAATATCTTCTATAGGAACAAATGTGGGGTTGGAAACAAGGCAATAGTTGTTAACTTTGAAGTATAATCATCGTATGAACTATATTGAAATCACAGTTGCACATCACTTGAATTTATATCCAAGGAAATATGAGAATGTTAATAAGTTGTTTTTGTACACTTCAAGAGGAATATATGTGGTCTACACTTGCTAAACACATACCTCTTTAATTTCTGGAGAATGAAGACTTTTTGCTTCAAAGTGTTGGGTACACTACAATCACATAGTCTTATATATATATATATATATTTAGACCAACATAAAACCAAACAAAATATGAAAAGATAAGAACATAATATCTAGGGTGGAGTTTCCACAGCCAACCTCCCTTTTATTTAATTTTCATAGTCATCCTCCCTTTTGGAAAGTAAATAGACACATTGGTTAAATATGCTTTTGTTTCACAACTTAATATATGATCTAATTAATGCATAAATTAACTTAACTTGTACAAAGTAAAGCCAAATTGAACTAAATATGAATCAAATTGAAGAGAGTAGATTGCCAAGAATCCTTTGAAGGGAATATAAGATAGCCACGCATCAGATGACCACGTAGATGTGAAACAATGCATCAACTTAACGAGGAGAATACTAAGGTCATCTCTTTTCATTCCACTCTATTCAATAATTCTGGAGGAATGACAGTTCAAATGACAACAATCAAAGGTAATACACACACATCATTGATACCAACATAGACATACATGTTCTTCAACATGCAACTAGATAAGATACATCCCATACAGGAGGAGAACACATCCACCATACCTCTAAGTTGTGTAGTTGCAATGTGTATATGTGAATCATTCAATGTAGAGTTCAGTGGTGATAGTGATACCAATTGAGATGATACACTGGCAATTGATCCTTGACAAATGAGTGGTTGATCATTTAAAAAATTTCGTATACCTTTGTTGTTGGATAATTTACTAGTTCTAGTCATGTATCAACCTCTCAAACAACCAACTCTTCCATTTTTCCTCACCTATACTTATATATTTGACCTTTATATGGAAATTTCAAAGAATATTTCTTTGTAGATAAGCTTCAAGTCAGTAACTTATTCAAATGTATATGATGCTATTCATTTCCATTCATTCTTATGGGTGGATTTTTGCTAAGGTGAAAGAAAGGGCGGTGTCAAAACCCATACCTCTTCTTTATTTCATATCGATTTATAACTCTCAGGGATTGGATGGGATTTGATCCATTACTCTATTTATGTTCAGCTTGCTATGCCTTTGAAGTGCATAAATTCAAATATTGACCATATGAAATGATAACACATTTTTGTGTATACACTTGATAGATAATGATCATGGATAAAATGGCCAAGGATTTATTATGCTTGGAAAAACACCTCTAGATTCATATGCAAAACAATATGTAGACAATATTGGAGGCTTATGGAAAATAGTTTGGCATCTAAATGATTGATTGGGAAGTCAATTTCACACACCATGTCTTGGTCCATGTAGTCTTCAAATATAGTTAGTAGAGAATCTCTTGCTATTGAAGGAATATATGAAACATAAAATATTACAAGAAACATTTTCATATTCATATGCATGTAATAGTTTGTTGCTTGAACATGCTAATGAGTACTATGTGGAGGAAAATGTTGATTTTTACTTGTATGAAGGATCAAATGATGTGGTGTGCTAGAAGGAGATAGAAATGAATATAACTTACTCCACATAGATATGAATGCTAACAAAAATTGTGTAGAGGCTAGGCTTGAGGTATTCAAATGGGACCATATAACAATCATTACCTAAAAAACAACAAATTCATAATACCTATAGTTTGATATGAATTGGAGTTGAAATACATGTAAGGAAAACTTGAAAATCACCACACAACATCATTATCTATGGAAGGTGATCCTGCTCCTCCATATTTAATGAATTTGTGTAGAAATTATCAAATGTATTATGGTTTGCAAAGGATGTAGGTAGGGGAGATGCAGTCTAAGAAAGTGTGGAAGTGCTAGTAGGAGAATCTCTGACATATTGTAGTGGGAATATAACATACATGTAGATTGAGTGGGAGAAATGTATACATAATACACAAATATAGAAGAGATATAAAAATGTAAAAAATATTGTAATGTCCCTCCCATGTGACCTACTTGATGATGTGTTATATTAACCCCTAGTGACTCTAGACTAGGAGGGGTTAATTGTAAATAATAATAAATGTGGAACTTGTTAGACTTAGGGTTCGAATTTTTATATTTAAATTATTTTTATTATGGTTTCATTAAATTTTGCACTAAGTGAATGTACTAGGTGACAACGGTGGTGCATAAGACCATGTGGACCCATGTAGTTGTCACCCCAAAAGGAAATCTAGAGAAAATAAATAAAGATCCAAAAATCCTAAAAAAAAGATATAAAGCATGCATAAAGTAGTCAAATAGAAAAATAAGGATAAAGCAGGAAAGTACAGGAAAATCCGTCGAGATAAAAAGAAGGAAACTTTCAGAATTCGAGAGGGTGAAATTTACAAATGTATGACAACCTAAAAGCAGTAGGGTGTGTTTATGCCAGAAATTGTTCCCAGAATACAAGAGAACAAGCCAACATAATCTCAAATATCTCAATAAAACAAAACAGGGTTTTTAGGGTTTTTAAGTTTTTTTGGTTGAGAAGTCTGATGACAAGAGGGAATGCATTCATAAATCCAAATAAAAACTAAATCATAAGCATAGAAAAACTGAGATGCATAACATAATAACCATGTATCCAATAGAAAACAACACTGAGGTTCATCCACAAATGGAAAGCACTACAAGTATAAAAACTTTAAACCAGCAATGAAATCACCAACTCAATAGCTAAAACAAGCTATAAATGAAGCCATAGAACAAACTGAAGGGTAAATAGAGCATATATTTCATAATCATTCTTTCAAATACACATAAGAGGCATTTACTTAGCTTATGAACAAGTCTGAAGACCTCCTCTTGCTAGCCAAAAAATCGAACCATCAGTCCTCTTTTTGACATACATTAATACTATCCTTCAAAATTGGTTAAAGACTAAACCCTAACTGCTTTTCATCCTACTCATCGAAATAGTTTTATCTAAATAATCATTACAAAAATGAAATGTCCTTCAAAACATAACTAATAATTGATTGTGTTAACAAGCGTTATAGGTCTTTAGCTACTTCAGCCAACAAGGCTATCCCTTCCAGGGCTTGGGCCTTTCTTCTAGCTTCCAGTTGATCTGCTTCCATATCTTCCATCTTTCTAATGAGTTCTTCATTTTGTTTTTGTAGATCTTTGATGGTTTGTTTCAACATTGTAAGTTGACCCTCTGTATTCCTCTTCCTTTTCAATGCCTCTTTTGAGACTGCAATTAGCTCCTGGTAGTGGTTATTCACCTCATCCAAATCCTCTCTGAGTCTTCTATTTGCCATGACCAAGCCATCATTTGTCTCTTGCATATATTCCACCTGATATTTATACTATTTTACAGTTCTCTGTAAATTATCTTTTTCTAAATCAAATGCATTATTTCGTGCTGTGGTTTGCATCTCATTTGGAAACCATGGAATGTTTCATCTCTTATAGATTTCTTCATCTTCTGGCAACAATTATGTAGGAGTTTCAGGAAAACTTAGGTTTTCTTCAGTCTCAGCTTCACAGGGAACCTCTTCCTCAACCATTACTTTCTTTTCTGAGTGAGAGGCCTTTATCTCACCTTCTTGATGTTCCTGCAACATTTGACTGTGTATCTCTAGAAATATATCAGACAGTTTGGTCTCAGTATGGACAGACTCTCTTTCTGATGCCATTGGCCTTTTACCTTTACTATCACCCTTATCAAAATCTAATTTTTCATCAGATGAGGATTCATCTATCACCATTACTCCTTCTTTATTCAATTTAGGGTTCAGCAATTTCTTCATATTCAGCCTGAGCTTGTTTCTAGGTCTAGTCTTTGGTCTCCACAAAGGAGCAATTTCCCCTACCTTTTTGAAAGTTTTTCCCTGATGGGTAACTGAGGCAAATTCAATCACTTTTAGTTTCTTTCTCTTCAGTACTGCTACCTCATCCTCCTGGCTATGGGATTCCTTTTTAGTACTAACCATAGTTTCATCAATAACAGGGACTTTATCCTCCTCAAACAGGAATTTCTCATCTTCAGACAGAACTGTGATTGGGCTTTGTTTTTGGAGTTCAATATCTTCCTTCTCACCTGTAATTTTCTCTACAGGTACAATCTTTTCATCAACAATTGTCTGTGCTGGTATATCATTCTGAACAAGCTCGATCTCCTTATTATCAGACTGCAAATCTTTGCTCTCAATGTTATTAATATGCTGTTTAGACTCAAAATCTTCATTTGCAGGATTTGATACTTCCTCCAATTTAATAATGTCTTCATATTTAACCTTTACCTTCTGTATGAGCTTTCTGATCAAGGTCTGTCCTTTATCAACCTGTTTCCTGTGAGACTGTCCTTCTTGACTATTCTGAAACCCTGACCAAAAAAGGAAATATTCCCAATTTTTTCCCTTACTCTGCAAAACGGTGTTTATAATGCGTTTGATAAGTCCATGGTAAAAAATAGACTGTCTAGTATGATTTCGGTGCTCCTTAATTCTGCAAGACATCTTCTGCAGGCTCTTTAAAAGGAAGAAGGGTAGGTTCATCTTTGACTCATTATTGAGGTGTTGAAGAAATCTGAAGTGGTATTTAAAAACGAAGGCATATCTTCCTTCACATGTAATATAACTTTGTAAAACCTTAATAGGTTCTATCCATTCAGGCCTGAAGTTATGAATGGGTACACCCTTACCCCAATATGCAATTACACCAGGCAGTAGGTACCTTTGTGCATTAAAGGTGAATGGCACTTTCTTAAACCATAATTCTCCCTCATTTTTAATTTGTGTTGCCTCAGCTACCAACTCCTTGGTCAATTTGAATTGCAAAGTATCAAAAGATACAGTGTCTTTGTCATAACACTGAGCAAACTTATGGGAGACCTCTGCATGGTATCCATCAATCTTCTTGAAAAATGTCAACCAACCTGCATTTTCAAAAAACTCTACACATTCTGGAAATTTATCTATCCAACTGAGATCAGTGGGCTCAGCTCTATTAGTTTTTCCACTTCTCTTCATTTTGACTTATGGTTTACAGCATCTGTCAATTATCCCACAGTCTATTTATATTCAAACTCTCACAGTCTGCCCTGTTACACAGTTTAGGAAATCTTTTGTACCAAATTGCAACAATTTGACCTAATGACAAAATTCAGAGACCTCCAATAGTTTTGCTCTGAATTTTACTAGTTTAAACGATGAATACTTAGATATATTGGTTAATATTCATCATTCATAGTCTATTGAGTGAGCAAATTCATATCCACCCTTTGAATTTTGACAATTTGAATTTTATCAGAAAACCCCAAATTAAACAAACCCTATCAAATTCCATGCAGGGTTCCTGCTAAGAAGCTCAATACAAGCGCTGAAATGTGATCTCTTCAAGGGTTAGGTGTTGAATTTCACGTTCTAGGTGTCTCTAGCTGTCCATATCACTTCAAACTATCGCTGCTAGAAAGCCCTAATTCTCCAATCAGTTGTAAAAACTCTGATTTCTCAGCAGCATGCTTTCACAACGAATTTCAATACCTTCATATCCCTCAGATTAAGAACATATTCCCGAAAACTCTACTTCATTCCACTCGCTGTCATCATTCACCCTGTTGTTGCATGCAGTCGCCATGATTCAGCTCATAGAATGACTATCCACCTGTTTCAATGATAAACTTGGCAAGACACGTATCAAATGTGATAAATGATGTGGTTAACACCTCAGGGACAAGACACCCGAAAAAATCCGACTGAAAAATAACGATTTTGGCACTCGCGACTTTCTTGTAGCGCTCTAATGTATTAATTTCTCTCTTGCGCTACAAGAAAGTCTTAACACATAATTTCACCTCATTAAATCACTAATCAGGTTTAAGACTTGGTTTTTATGCTTAATCTTGACCTTAGTGTTATTTATGAAACCATTTAATCAATATATACCTTGTAGAACCCTTCAAGAATGAATTCTACGCAAAATTAATAAAAACAGGCTTAAAATAAGAAAAATCAAAATGATAAAAAATAAAAGGATTGAACTCAAAATCAACCTTTATAAACCAAAATTTTCTAGAAGCAAAAAATATTAGCAAGTTTCAAAAACATAAATATAAACAAAAGCATAAAACTTAGGAAGACAAAATCATGACCTAACATCTGGCTCCTACTGCGAGATGAAGTCCTCCTTGAGAGGCTTCAAGAACCTGTAGACCAGTGACTTCTTTACTGCTACCAACTAATCTGCAAAATTTCCATTGGGTTATGGAGTCCTTATTGTGTTTTACTCACACCGGTATATACAATGAAAAACTGAAATTCCCCTCAAAAACTGTAGAAATGCTTGAGGAATTGTCCATTAACTGGATTTGACAATTCCTCACCCTCCAAAGTCTGTAGGACAAAAGTGTTATTCTCCAAAATCTTAGATACTAGGAAAGGGCCAAACCATAGGTTATCAAATTTACCATGTTTCCCTTTTTTCTCTTTCCTAGCATCCCATCTTAGAACCATGTCACCAATTGAGAAAGTATTATCTTTGATTTTCCTGTCAAATCTGTTTTTTATCTTCAGTCTATATAGCTGTGCCTTTTCTTCCACTTTTTGTCTGTCTGTTGCAACTCTGTCATTGCATAAATCCTTCTCTGCATATCATTAGGTTCTTCCTGACAATCTTGAAAAAAAATCATCACTGGAATACCCAATTGAACAGGAAAAATTGCATATGTACCATACACTAATTGGAAAGGAGAAGTTCCAATTGCTTGCTTGACTATTATTCTATCAGCCCATAGTGCATATTTCAGCATAGAATCCCATGATCTCTTATTTTGCTTCAATAGTTTCCTGATACTCTGAATGATATTTTTATGTGAGGACTCAGCTAAACCATTGCCTTAGGGATAGTAAGGAGTTGAATGTTTTAACAAGATGCCATTCTTTTCACAAATTGCTCCCATTGCCTTAGACTTAAAAGCATTTGCATTATCTGTTACTATTCTCCGAGGACACCCAAACCTACTGAGAATATTTTCTTCAATAAATTCCATAATCACCCTATCTGTGGCATTCCTGGTAGGGATAGCCTCCACCCATTTGGTAAAGAAGTCTCTTGCAGTCAAAATCCATCTGTGTTGTTTTGAAGAAGATGGACTTTTCTCTCCTATAAAGTCCAGACCCCAATGCTGGAAAGGGGCACTTACTGCAATTGGTTTTAAAGGCAATGAAAACAACTTTTGTTTACTAGCAAACTTCCGACAAGGGATGCAAGCTCTTATCTGCTGATATACATCTGCAAATAAAGAGGGCCAACAATACCCATCTCTTAAGATTTTGTATGTTGTTGCCTTCCAGTACTTGTGACCTCCACAAGCACCCTCATGAGATTCAGAAATCACTCCTTCAATTTCAAGTTTATCTAAGCATCTGAGTAGAATACCCCCCGGATCCTTCCAAAATAACTGATGTTCTACCAAACAGTACTTAGTAGTTCTTAGCTTCAAATATCTAGTAGCTTTTCTATCTAAGTGTTCAGGACATTTCAAATACAACAAAAAATACACAATGTCTGCATACTATATAGATGCTGAATAAAATTCCATAATATCCTCTTTCTCCAGCTCTATCTAATTTTCTTCCTGAGCTAGCTCTTCTACCATCAAATGCAATCCTAAATCTTGGAAATTTGATTCAGCCAACAGCTTGTCTAAACCTTGTCACTTGACTAGTTTGGTAGGTCTGATATCTACATCATACTCCATAATTTTAGCAATCCACTTGCCTCTTTTCCCCTTCCTGTCAGGTTGTGTCAAAACATCTTTTACAGCAGCATTAGGCACATATGAAATTAATTTGGAATGAAAAACATAGATTCTGAAAAATTTCAAAGCTTTAACCAAAGAGTAAGCCTGTTTTTCCAAAATATTGTATTTTAATTCAGAATCTATAAGAGTTTTGCTGAAGAATGCAATAGGTTGCTCAAGACCATCCTTGTTTTTCTGCAACAGAACAGCTGCTAGTGTATCTTCAGATGCAAAGGAAAAGGTTAGAGATTCTTTGGTGAAATATGGACTTACTAATACAGGAGCTTCAGTAAGAGCCATCTTGATTTTTTCAAATGAATTCTTTGCTTCAGTGGTCCACTTGACTTCTTGATCCTTCTTTAGCATGGTTGTAATCTGCTTGATAGTCTCGGCAAATTTTGGTATAAACCAATGTAGAAAGTTGATTCTACCAATGAAAGATTGGACATATTTTTTACTCCTGGGCAGACTTATCTTCAATATTGCTTTTACCCTTTCTGGGTCAATCCTTATGCCATCAGCAGAAACTAAATGACCCAGTAATTTTCCTTCCTGTACAGCGAAGTATGACTTCTTTGGATTCAAGGACAAACCAAATTTTCTGCATTTTAGGAAAGTCTGTTTCAAATGTTTTAGATGTTCATCATCTGATTGTGAAAATACAGTGATATCATCTAAGTATATTACCACAAACTTGTCCTTTTCCCCAACAAAGTCTATATCCATAACCCTCTGAAAATTTTCTCCAGCGTTCATTAAACCAAAAGGCATCTTATCATACATGAAAGTTCCCCAAGGAGTAGTAAAGGTTGTTTTCTTGTTATCATCAGGATGCATAGAAATTTGATTGTATCCAGAGAAACCATCAACCATGGAAATCCTCTGTGCCCCAACAACCTTCTACAGTATTTGCTCAATTTTAGGCAAAAGATAGTTATCCTCTAGTGAAGATCTCTTCAAGTTTCTAAAGTCAACACACAGTCTAATTTCTCCATTCTTTTTCCTAATTTGCACTAGATTATCCACCCATGAAGAGTACCTGAGAGGAACAATGATCTTGGCATCTAATAACTTCTTAACTTCCTTCTCAATAATAGGAAACAAAGCTAGGTTAATCCTCCTTAATTTCTAATGAAAAGGTTTAACAGTCGGTTTTAAAGGGACTTTATGTTGTATAATCCCAATATCATATGTTCTCAATTCTTCATAAGACCATGCAAAGACATCAACATGTTCCTTTAACAATTTTATGTAACTGTTTCTCTGTTCATTTGTGAGTGCTTTCGAAATTTTCACCATTCTAGAATGTTCTGCAGTGCCAATGTTACAATCCACCACATTCTCTTCTAAATACTGTACAACAAGTTTTAGAGGTGTATCATCTTTCGAAAATATCCTTTCTAAAGGTACCAAACCTTTTGGGATGAAATTACCTTTTAGTTCAATAATCTTGTGGCCATCAATTTCATTTTCAGAAATCTCTTCAACATCTCCATCCTCATCATCTTCTTCTTGATCAATAAGGGAATTAGAAAACTCATGTCTAAGCTCCAAAAATCTTTTAATTTCAATGTCATCTTCAAACACTCTCCACTGCTTTACATTTTTAGGTACATAAGGTCTGTACCTAATCTCAATGGGATACCTCAACTGTGTGGTTTTGGGAATTCTAAAATGTGTAGCAGCTAAGGCCAATGAATCAGTAGTCTGATTATGGTCCCTTGGAATATAGGTAATGTTAAAATTAGATAATGAAGAGCAGCTAGACAATGAAGAGCAGCCACAACCAGATTCCAAGAAGAATATTGTTATGTATGGAGTACCAAGATTTCATACTCTCAGGTTCAAAGGAGTAGTCCAAGGTCAAAGAGCTACAGTTTTGGTAAACAATGGTGGGACACCTAACTTTATTTCTGCTGCAATGGTGGAAAAAAGGATGCTACCCACTAAATATTTTAATGGATTCATTGTCATAACCCTCAGGAATCATTCCTTGGAATGCACAAAATGGATTCCCAAACTGCAAGTAACCAATGGGGATTATACATTGACAAACAATTTTTATGTAGTGAATTTGTATGACACTAAAATAGTATTGGGAGTCTAATGGTTATTTTCAATTGGTGAAGACCACCAGACAGAGGAGTTGAGCATTTGATAGAGTTGGAGGTAGGGACGCTCCCTATCATTATTCGACCCTATAAACACCCAAAAAAAATCAAAGATGAAATTGAGAGTGCCATAAAAGAACTTATGGAACTAGGACTGATTAGACCAAGTACCAGTCATTTTCTTCCTCGATAGTTTTAGTGAAGAATAAATATGGGACTCTAAGGATGTGCATAGATTATAGATATTTGAATAAGAGAACCATTAAGAACCGATACCCCGTCCCAAGAATGGATGAGTTATATAGAGCCAATTTTTTCTCCAATATTGACCTTCATTCTAGATATCATCAAATCAAGATGAGGGAAGAAGACATACATAAGACAACTTTTCGTTGTCATTATGGTCATTTTCAATTCTTAGTCATGCAATTTGGATTGACTAATGCACATATAACATTTCAAACTTGCATGAACATGGTATTCTGAAAGCATATCCATAGGTATGTGTTAGTATTTTTTGATGATATCTTAATTTATATTAAAAATTGGAAGGAACACCTACAACATTTAGAAGTTGTACTAAATATTCTTGCATGTCCTTGCATGAAAAGTTGTTCACATGTGAGTTTAGGATGACTGAATTGCTATATCTTGGCCATGTGATTGGACAAGAGAGGGTGAAGTTCCACATAGAAAATATCCAATATATCATTGATTGGCCAAGCCCCAAGGATGTCACAGAATTGAGAGGATTCATTGGAATATGTACTTACTACCAGAATTGTGTCAAAGGATTTTCTCAATTGGAAGCTCCGTTAACTGATTTAACGAAGAAAGAATCATTTTATTGGTTAGAGGAAGCTGAAAAGGTTTTTGAAAATATGAAAATAGTCATAAGTATTTTCTTGGTTCTTTCTCTACCCAACTTAACTCAACCATTTTTGCTCGAGTGTGATGTTTATGGGGAAGGCATTGGAGCAGTACTCATGCAAAATAAGCATTCAAATTATTTTGAGAGGAGAAATTTGAAGCCCCATTAAAGAAAATATTTCATCTATGATAAAGAGATGTTGGCCTAATGCATGCATTTGCCAAGTTCTGACAGTATCTGGTGGGAAGTAAGTTTATGGTCAAAACTAATCAAAACTACTTGAGACATTTCTTGAACCAAAAAGAGCTTAATGACATGAAACAAAAGTGGGTAAGTAAAGTTCAAGATTGTGAATTTGATATAGAGTACAAAAAAGGGAAGATGAATGTAGTAGCGGATCCTCTGTAAAGGGAAACCAACTTTATCTACTATGGAGGTTCCTATGGGTTGGAAAAAGCAATTAACCTTGGAATACTCTAGAAATCAATTTCCATGTGAATTAATAGATGGCTTAATTAGAGATGATTTTTATAAATTAGTGGATGGAGTCATCTATTAAAAGGATAGGATTTACTTGGTACCAAGATCAAACTTGAAGAAGAATATTTTGGAGGCTTCCGATGATTCACCACTTGCAGGGAATCCTAGTTACCTAAAAACTTACCAAAAGATTAGGGAGAGATTATTTTGGAAGGGATTCAATTCTGATGTACTGAGGCATGTGAGATAATGTAACACATGCCAAAAGAATAAATTTGAGCACACACATCTAGATGGACTACTACAACCACTTATAATTCCATATAAAAATGGGAGAGCATTTCAATGGATTTTATCACTCAGCGGCCCAAGGTGCAAGGTAAGGATTTTTATATTTTTTATAGTAGAAAATATGACTAAGTTTAAACACTTATTTGTTGTTCCTTCAACTAGTTTAACAACTCATATTTATTATATATTCTTTAAGGAGGTGTTCAAATTACATGGGTTTCCAAAAATAATAATTAGTAACAGAGAGTAATTTTACCAGTTCTTTCCAGCAAGAATTGTTCAAACTGGTGGGGACAGAATTGAATCTCAATACGAGTTATCATCCCCAAATTGATGGACAAATTGAGAAGGTCAATCAGTGGTTGGAGGGATATCTCATAAATTATGTCATAGGGCATCAAAAGACATGGATCAGATGGTTGCATCTAGGATAATTCTTCTACAATACTACATGTCATATGTCAATAGTATGTCTCCCTTTAAGGTATTGTATGGGTATGAAGCCCCAAGTTATGTGGATCAGATTTTTGGAGAAATCAGAGATCCAAAGGAAAAGGATTGGATTCAACAAAGTCAAGATAACATGAGAGAACTCAAGGACAATTTCATATTGCTCAAAACCAATAGAAAATGTTTGTAGATAAGAACAGAACTAAGCAAATCTTTCAGGTGAATGACTTAGAGTATTTGACATTGCAACCCTACAGACAATCAACATTGAAGAGTAAAGGTGCTGGTTTCAGTAGAACTTCCACCTATGGATGATGAAGGGAAGTTAATCTTGGTCCCAAAAAAAAATTACAGACCAAAGAGATAAGGCTATGGAATAGAACCATCAAGGAGTTTCTAGTCTTTTGGAAAGGGATACCCAGTGAGGATTTCACATGGGAAAATGAATAGGTGATGTAGCATCGCGGAGTACAATTGATTGAGGATAAGCAATTTTTTGGAGGAGAGGATTGTAATGTCCCTCCTGTGTGACCTATTTGATGACGTGTGCTAATAACCCCAAGTGATTCTATTCTAGGAGGTGTTCATTGTAAATAATAATAAATGTGAAACTTGTTAGACTTAGGGTGCAAATTTTTATATTTAAATTATTTTTATTATGGTTTAATTAAATTTTGTGATAAGTGAATGTACTAGGTGACAAGGGGGGGAAATAAGATCATGTGGACCCTTGTATTTTTCACCCAAAAAGGAAACCTAGAGAAAATCAAGAAAGAGCCAAAAATCCAAGAAAAAGATAGAAAGCATGCATAAAGCATTCAAATAGAAAAACAAGGATAAAGCAAGTAAGTACAGGAAAAGCTATCAAGATGAAAAGTGATCAAATTTGGGAATTCAAGAGGGCACAATTTCCAAAAAGGAGAAATTAAAGTTATCCTAAAAGCAGGAGGGAACAATTTCCAAAAAGGAGAAAGGATAGTTAGCCTAAAAGTAGGAGGGTGCAGTTTCCAAATGAAGAAAAAAGACATGTCAGTGGAAAGGCAAGAAAGAACGAAAGATTCCTCATTCACTCATAAGGGCACATTGGTCAAGGAAAATTCGGAACGAATCCAATTTTTATATAAAGGAATGAGATCACACCCCTCTCCCATATTTTGGCATTTTCAGTTTGTAAGAGAGTGAGCTTTGAGCTTCTCTAGTGCTTGGAGATGTGCCCAAGCCAACTGTGGGAGATGTGGCGTGCCCCATGGTATTGTTCTAGATTTTCACCAATGATTCCAAATTATTCTATGCAGGTGATGATGGAATTCTAATTGAATTTCATGAGATATATTTCATCCAAGTTTGAGATCTCTTCTCAGTGCTTGAAAGATTCCTATTCAAGTCTTAGTGGAATTCTTCCTTCCCTTCTCTTCTTTCTCTCTAATTTTTTGAAGTAGGAAAGATGAAATTCTTGATTTATGATTTTAAGACATTAATGGTTTATATTTATAGGTTTTATTATCATATCCATAGGTGTTTCATCTTCATTCAAGAGTTTTAGATCTAGCTATTTCAATCCATAATGAATTATGATCTCCATCCTCCTTGTAATGTTGTTTTATGTTGGAGGATACCAATGATTGTCATGTGAGGTTCATTTCATATTCTATGAGTTATATTTTATGTAATTTTTCCTCTTTAAAAACTTTATGACAACTCAAATCAGTTTCATGAAGTTTCTTATGAAGTTTTCTTACCTTGCTTATATTTTCATGAAAATTTTGACTAGTTTTGCTATAACTGTTACCAAAAGTTACCAATAGGTCAAATTTCAATTTTGTCAGATGTTGCAAGTAATTAACACCTCCGTTAATACCATCCAAGCATAAAAACAAGAATTCTAAACACTCTTACATTATTCAGAAATATTTGTTTCTTAACAAGTTGAGTTGTCTCAGACACTAGTTTTGCTAGTTTGACACCTAAATCAATTATAATATTCCCTAAACCTAGGGTTTTGAACCTTGATGATATCAGGGATCTATTTTTCATTTTTTGGTGTTTCTAGGAGCCTAGAAGTAGACTTCATACTGGATGATGCTCGAAACCTAAATGGTCCCAACACATTGTGCATAGGACTCTTGAGATCATGCATTCCCCATATTTCCTTAATATGAAATTCTGAATTTGTTCACCTCTGATATGTATTCATACCTGCAATTTAACTTGAAAATACAACCCCTGAGTCTTGTGTAAGTGAGAAATATTCCATTGTGCAATATAGTAAATTCAATAAATTTTATGTTCAGTTTTGCACATAGTTTCTTGATCTTTTGGTGAGCTAAACATTAAGATCATATGGGCTTGAGTTAGTGTACCTAAAATCAGAAAGGTACATTACAAATACTCACCAAATTCTGGCTCACACATAATTTGGTAGGCTTAGTAGATGATAAAGCAAATTAATCTGGAAAAAAAAACATCCAGCAATACTCTACAGGCCCTAAGAATTATAGGGAAGCTATGATACCATTGTTGGAACACACAATGTTCAATACAAATACACAAGAAGTATAAAAGTGTGATATGATTTTCATTAATAGATATGTACATATAAATACAATCACTATGACTCTTGGTTTTATATTCCAAGGTGTCTCTTGGACTCCTAATGACTTTACCTATTCATTGTGACTCTTGTTTGCTGGCTTCATACATGGTGCTTGAGAGGAAAATAGCTTCCATGATTGGAACTCTTCTACTTTGGTAGGAACATGTAGGCTTCATCCATGGTACATGAGAAATGAGACTACTCGTTACATAGTGAAATGAAATGTGATGTATCCTTTTGATATCTAGCCACTAACCAATACATAGAGTCTATCTATGTATTATTTATGGAACTTATATCTTCAAATTGATCTTTGTCATAGATAACTTCAACATTCAAGTTAAACATATTTTCATACAATTCATTTCCACAATACATAGTAGCATGATAAGGTTAAATTCAAAAGGAGTACATTGATTCATACTAATTTTCCAAACCTAATAAAAGAGCCAAATCACCAAATGATCTATCCCTTATCTCAAGCTTACATATATTTGGACAACTTGATAGTAGCATGGTATCCCAAACTTTCTATAAGTAGTAGAAGTAACAACAGGAACCTCCAAACACTTTCCAAATGTATTGATCAATTAAAAGGCCTTTTTTGTAAGTAGAAAAAAATCTAAGACAAACACTATAAAATTTTATTGTATTGAAAAATTGCTCCACTAGGCATTGCTTTGTCACATGATGTAGGTTTTGAGATCTATAATACATAAGCAGAAATAAGTGATGAGAGAGAAATTTAGTTTCTTTTAATAATATTTAATGCCACATTTTCCATTTGAAAAAAGAAAAGTACATAGGTGATCTAGGACAACCCCTGAAAAATGGCCATACGGCCTAGGAGGTGAAAGCTTCAAGGGAATCCAACAATATTCCTTAGGGAGGTACCTTTTGTTCACACAATTGCAAGATAACTAGCTTAGAACAATGGAGAAACATTTTCTTTTTAGAGAAAGAGAGAAAGGGAGCTTTTGCATGCCAATGTAAGGGATGAGGTAGATTGAAAGATGAGATCTCAATGTAAATCCAACATAATAACTTTTCTATGATTTTCTCCTATAGAATGCATTCACATGGATTCCTTTTATATGCCAAACGGATGCTAAGAAACATATATATCCAAATGTGAACACTCTTTCCTTTGAACTCGTTCTCCAAGTACACAAGAGGCACTATTGACTGCTACCAACCATGTGAAGAGTTTCATTCAAATTTTGGATCCAAGAGAGCCATTTCTGAGATTTCAATGTACCACGGAAGTAAGTGGTCCCACCATTTTGATATTTGCATGGTTTTTCAAGGAAAATTGGCATGGGTGCACGTGAGTAATTAAACATGAAGGTTGTTCTAATTAGTGTGGGTGTCTAGTGATTTTAGGCATGTGATTTTCTATACTAGATGCCTTTGACATTTTAGGGCTCAATTTGTATTTTGTATCTAATGGGGATGTTTTATGTGAGCTGCATGGTGTATGTCGATGGCATCTCTTTGCAAGATTAGACCAAATGTTGCATCTATGTGAAATTTAAGCGTTGATAGATGCCCCTTGATGTATGATTTTTGGGGGGTACTATAGGGATGAAATTCATTGTTGTTTCTTTCTCTCCATGTTCTAATAAGTTATCAAGCACTTATGGGTGACAGGACCATACCATAGGGCAAGGTTGTTGGTGATGACCGTTGAAGCTATAAATAATAATTTGTGTTTTATACAACGAGACATGCATACCTATGCTCATGAAAATATGTCAAAACAGATTACAATAAGAGCATCCCAAGGGGCCAACTCTTGATACTTTTGTTGCAAGGATGAAGGTGAATTTGATCCTTATATGTGTAAATTAATCCTAGAAATGATGTTACTAGTGCCAAAGAAGCATAAATTCTAATGACCACTAACATCCCACTAGGCTAACAGACCTGAATAATGGTGAAGTTATTGGGAGAAATTCATTACACTGGATGTGTTGCTACCATGAATCATAAATGTGAACACTGCTACCATCGGGATATATTGCCCCCTCTAATGCGATAGAATTTTTGGTGTTGAGCATAGGGGATGCCACTAAGTTAGAGAACACTAATGACTCTCCCTAATTAGTTCAAGGTGATCCCTTATATGGACGAGAAGGGACCCCAAAGTACAACTCTAACCACTGTAATAATTAGAATAGGGTGAGTTGATTTCGATGACAGATTAATAATATGATAAGACAAGGGCCTTATTTCAAGAAACAATATCATTGTGTAACCAACTGGGAAACTAATGGACTTGACACAAGATTGGTTGAAATCCCTTTTTATTGATGTAAATAGGGATGAGTGACTGGCGACATCATTCTTCGAATGATGATGCATTTAGTAAAGGAGAGAAAGATACTATAAATGAATGGATTTATTAGAGACACAATTTTGGTGAGAATGAAAAAAATAATAATGTTGGAGGTAAGTGGAATCAAATACATCGATAAAGGGAAACTAAGGGGATGCTACCAAAAAGAACGATGTGATGGGGTTCCCATGGTTTTGTGTGGATCGAGGAAAATTTTGTACATAAAGAATTATGGATGCGGTTCCCATGGTTTTGAGTGCATTGGGGAACCAAACATTTATATGGGTAGGATTCCCGTGGATTTGAGTGAGTCGAGGAATGATTTGATGATGATGGAATGATTTTGTGTAGACAAAAAGATCAATGCTCAGAAAATAAATTCCATGCAGAATGTTCCTGCAGGAATAACTGAGTGGTATTGGTGCCTTCAAAGGGTGGGACCTCATTGTTGTATTCTTGAGGGGTTTTGATACAAATAGGAACTCATATGGTATATTTCTCATGGGGGGAATGAGAGGTTATCTATGAATCATAATTGTAACACGTGTAGGGTGTTGGAGTAGGGTCCCGCAGCTATAGAGGAAGCTGCTAGTTTAGCGGAAAGGTAAAGTTTTAGCGGAAAGAGGAGAAGACAAGGCTACGACGCTGTAGCGCGTTTCCAGCTGTAGAGCAGAGCCAGAAACATTGAATTTTGAGATAGAAAAGTCTATAAGGCAACGGTACCTGAGCAGCCGAGAGAAGAAAGCTCAACTACTGCATTGAAGGCAGCGGCGGAAGATAGGAGGGCTCAGCGACCCTCATAAACACGAAGGAGCAACGAGGCTCAAGCATTAAAGACAAAGGCCAGAGAGAGAAGTGAAGCGGTGCATAGTACCCATGATCAGTGCCGGGAAGCATGGAAGACTGCAGAAAGCTGCAGTGTGATGGGAAGCGGCTACCTCAAGGACAGAGAGGACCGACTGTCACTAATTAGGGTATGGGTTTACTGTTGGGACAGGCCCACAGTGTTGTAAGGGCATGACCTTCGGGCTGCCTATAAAAGCTTGCATTTTGTATTGTAAAAGGGTTGGTTGGTTCAGAGGTCGATTCCTTAGTTGATTAGTTGAATACTTTTGAAGTAGATTCAGGAGTCAGTCAGACAGACTGTGTTGTAACGATCCAGACACCTAGCTTGTCTGTGAGTCATTTGAGTCTGTATGTAACCATCCAGAGAGAGAACAGAGAGGGAAGGATATATTGTAAGAAAGGAAGTATAGAGATAGAAAAAGGCCAGATATCTAGAGGAGATCTCGCGCTGCATATGCAGTGCAACAGACTGTGCCAACTTCCCTCAAGATAGATAATAGAAGCACAGTTTGGTGGACGTAACTCCCATCCTGGGGGTGAACCACGTTAAATCCGCGCGTTATGTGTTGTATGAATGTGATTGCATTTGTTTACTGTTACTGGTTATTATGCTTATGATATTAGTTGCATTCAATGAATGTATGTATTGCTCAGCTTACAGCAGTACTTGGGGATTAAAGTAAATGAAGTATTTCAGTAAGTTGCATAAAGGCTCCCTTATATTGTTTCGAAATGACTGTTTAATTGGAATATAACTTCCTAGGGGTCGAACTTCGTCCGTCGACACAGCCAGGGTTAGAGCGCAATTCGTGGAGGTAGAATATCGCAGAGAGGCGATATCGCACCGTCAGAGAAGCTGCGATGCGCAATACTGCGAGTTGAGGGTCTGGTGTTGAGAAGGGGTTGTTTGCCCTGCAATGCGCAGCGATGCGATAAGGAAGGAGATATTGTGAGAAGGCAGAAGGAGTGAGACAAGGGAAGACCCTGTGCGGTGTGCGCGAGGGTAGAGAAGCTGCGGTAAGAAGGGCCGCGCGACGGAGAGAGTGCGCAACGCACCCACCCAGTAGGAGATCCCGCAGCCTGAAGAGCTGCGCAGCACCAGTAGGACTGCCACAGAACCTAGTCCAAGACACTTGAGTCTTGGCCAACCCATTAGATTCACTTCGGGTGAGACTTCAGGCCGCTTTGCGGTCTGTCGCCGAAAGGGCCAGTGGATTAGGGGTGTTGTTGATTGATTACAGTAAACCTGGGTCTGCCCATGCAATCAACATAGGGGAATATAAGAGATGAGATGAAAATAATGAAAGGTGATTTTATGTGGATTTCAACTTGACAAAATGGGGGAGTGATTAGATTCCTTGGACTTGTGGGGGTTCAACATCATGGGTGCCAAAGTATGAGTGGGTTGTAATGATGCGTACACCCATGAGGTAACATGCATTTCTTAGTGATGACATTGATGGTGTGTCATGATTGAGAATTACGACTTTATGGGTATCACTGGGTGTACTAGGTAAATGCAATGTAAACAGAGGGAGAACATTACCTATATTCCAGGTCGAGATTATATACCTTTGATTGAAGTCCATGAACCATTGTTGAAAAATGAGGAGTTGTTTCTTAATGATAATCATGCACACGTGATGCACATATTGAAGCATAATATTGATTATGACAAGAGTATGGACAATATAGGAAAAATTGACAAGAAACATAATAGACCTGGGGCAATTAGCATATAAATAGGTGCCAAATGAAGTTTTCCATTAAATGGAATAGATGGCACCATATTGAAGAGATCATGACACTGATCGCGGTGGTGTGAATGGTTTTCCAAATGGAGTTACAATTTGTGCAGACATGTTGTTTGAAAACTGGGTGAACTAACTATAAATAGGGGTGTGGCCCAATTTCTTAAATCATTTATACCAGTTGATGTGTTGATGCTCTAGATATTCTTTTTTTATTTATGGGAGATTCGAATGTCATATTTTGATTCAATGAGTTCCATTTAATCCTTGAACTCGTCCTCATCATTTCTATACGGCGAATTTCTTGTTTAAGAGCTCAAACAGGCCATACAATTAGTTGTTCATGTTTTCGGTCAATTGCGTGGGTTTTGAAGGGTATCCCACGCTACCCTATATGGGTTTCACGTCTACCATCATGCATAGCAAAATATTTTCATGGTTTTGGTTTGGTCGCATGTTGGTTTTACGTGACCACACAACCGAACTGTGAACCTCCTCCATGGGGATGTAGCATGAATATATGCTTGGATAGTTGCAATAAGAACGAATAGTCAGTGGTTGTTCTCATATGTGTATAGCATGAAGGTGTATAATGGTAGGGACACATGAGTCGTGTGCCTCTTTACAAAAAAATTTGCACTAGTTTAGTTAATTTTTCATATGACAAATGTTGAAATTGACTCCGTGTTTGGGTTGTTTATGCTTGCAGGATATATAATTCCATATGGGGATTCCTATTCATTGGGTTAGGGAACCTACTGGTCCTTCTTTGAATGGCTATCGTACTATTGAGCAACTCATTGCTCAATGCTATGGTGGGAACCCATTGGCCCAAGTATCATAATAGATTAACATTGGAAACATGGTGGACTTGTCAATTCAGGAAGTGGTAGTGATAGCAGTATGAGTGCTTAGTGTGAAGAGCACCAATAGGATTACTGGTGGAAAACTCCTATTGGTGGAGTGGCTTATGGTTGGGAATAAATTATACTGGGGTCACATGATGTTACAATGTCTTTTTGAGATGTTGAACGATATGTCCAGGAGGAGTTGTGAGACTTTCACTTATGGGGGTCCAGTATGCTCCTACTTATTTGAGTGATTACCATCACTATGACCACTAATGGTAGTTCCCCTAAGAGGATTAAGGGATCCTTGGATGGTGTACTGGGGAAATCAGATGTGCAGAGCTGGTGGAGGAGAGGTGGGTGCCATTTTTATGGAGCACTATTTCCAGTTATGGAGGGATAGGATCAGTGTAATGGACAGATATCCATAGAGTGGAATGGAATTTACAGAGAACTAAATTTTTTAGTGTTCATTCATGGTTGGGATACCCATGGTATGTATGATAGTGTTTATACATGCTTTGTACATCTTGTTTTATGCACATGTTTTATATATGTATATTAGGAATTGACCTTGGATTATGTTTTGGTGCAGATGTTGGGATAGTGAGAACAACTAGGGTATTGAATACTACATATTTTACACCACCTCTTATGTCTTGTCATCATAATTGGCATGATGAGGGAGTAGTTGGAGTAGGGGTACAATGGGTCCTACAACTGGAGCTTCCTCCACTGGGGGGATGCTCTAGGGGATTGGACAACTGTGGTTTTGGATGACCTAGAGAGGTGGATATCGATCCTAGTGATGGGTGTGGATGAGTGTTTATTGGGAGCCCTTACAAATGACTAGTTAGCATATGTAGTAAATATTCCAACAAAGTGTGGTTCTAGGTGGCGCTGGTGATGCATAGGGTTGTAGTGGTGGCCCATGTCACACAAGGATATTATGGGGGGAAAGATCCTCCATCAACAGGATTATGGAAAGCTCCAAGCATGAGTCCAGCTCTAGGTCTACCAGGTTCACCAATAGTGCGTGCGTAGACATTCCCCCCTTTGGAAATTTTAGGGCCTCATGCTCCAATACTGGGAGAGATTCCCCGAGTATGGAGTACTCATAGTTTCTATTTTTGTATAAGGAAAAGATCCCCATGATGTACATGCCTCTAGCATAGCCTATGAGAGGCGTTCTTTTGATGTACCCCCACAAGGCACATTTTTTATATGTATGTCCCATGAGGCCCATGATGTATACATAATTTTTTATTACAGACACACCATTTTATGGCATATCAATCTCATCTATGTGTTTTGTGTGTACATGTGTGATGTATATATATGTATTTATGTTAATGTGTAGTTATAGATTCTATCACATAACTTGTATAGTAAAAACATATATGCTTCACTTGCTTGCAGGATCAGATTAACTATTGATGTAATAGGTGCCAATCAAGGACCTCATTAGATACGTAATAGACAAATGCATTAACTTTACTAGGGACAAGGGTGAACGTGATGGGACTTCACAATATTCTAATTATATTCTCCTAATAATGGGATATGCTATCTAGACCAAAACATTGAATTTACCTTTCTTACATAAGGTTATCCAATTTAATATCAAAGGTGTTAAATTGTTGGACTAGGAGGCACACTGGCAAAAATTTGCGAAAGAGGAGCAGATTGAGATCATGAAATACATTTTTTAACTACAAGAGAATGAGTTGGGAATCTAAGTGGACATGAATACATTGTATTCCAATGTGAATTGCATCGTTCAATAACTCGATGACTGCATCATACTTTCCTTGGTTATTAGTGACTTCCCCCAAGAAGACTCCACCTATATGGTATAGATTTTGCACAGATTTTGAGTTGGGGTATAAATTGCCCAAGTAGTTGATGTTGAATTATGTGAACAAAGATTCATACCATCAACAAATTCAAGGAAGGAATCTGAGGAGGTGATCATCTACATCACAAATAACATTTGGTCATATCTTCAATCTTTGAGATTAAAACATGAACACATAAAATAAGATAAAACATGGTATTTAAAATGAAAGACACAATGTAGGAGGTGAATAGTGGAATCGCATACTTGACTTAGAGAGTATTGGTGTTGGAAATCAATGCAACTTGTCTAGATGGTATAATGTTTTCACATTTATGCAGTATCCCAAATCAGTCAACTTGTGGGGGATATTTTTAATGGATGCATCTCATTGGTGAGGTTTCCTGCTACATCTCCCAAGGATACTCAACACATGTCCAAGTTCTCTTGATGTTTGAGGTTTTTTTAATGGATCATAGTTAGCATCCATGATAGATGATGGCTTGGTAGAAGTATATAGTACTCTTTGTATGATGATCACTATGTGTCATCGCTTTCAGTTAAAATGGATAATTATGACAGATTAATGATATCATCATGATCAATGGTATTTGATAGGAGGACTACTTCCTTCACAAGCTATACTGGTGGATCTTCCTTAAGAGGATGGGGGTGATCCTTGAGCTTCATTTGTTATAAGTGGATTTCTTGTTGTCTATGTAAGATGGGGCATTGAAATGAGTAATGGGTTAATTTTCTACATGATCTACATGGATGAGTGGCCTAGGCATGATTATGATCATGCCTCGGGCTTAGTGGTCTAATGGCTTGGTTGAATCTAGGTGCAGGTGTAGTAATTGGTACTATAGGGGATTTCAACTTGGGTTGTTTAATGACCCAAAAATTAGGCTTAGTGACAACCAGTGGTGGTTGGTTCAAGGAAATGTTTCCTCGGTAGGAGGTCCTAGTGATGTGCATGCAGGTGACACTAGGATAAAATCATATTGGGTTGTTATATTTGGAGAATCGGGATAAGTTCACGTCAAATACCCCATAGGTATTTCCAAAGGAATATTTGGCAGTGTAGGTTGGGCCGTGAACAACATTCCTTGGAATCCTATGGGGGGGTTAAAGAAAGGGATTTTAAATATAAGTGGCATCGATGGGGTTATGATATGATTAGTTCCATGGCTTGTAGGGAGGGTCAATGTTGATTTTGAGGGGGCTAACGGATTATCTTCAGAGGTGAAGATGATACACATGAGACTATTTGTATATGTGGGGAGTTTAGGTGGAGGACCTAAGTATGCCCCCAATAAGTTAGAATATTTGTAAATTCTTGAACAAATATCAAACTCTAGGGGAATCAATTCATCCTGTAGTGGGTATGATGTTATCTAGGTTTTTTGTTGGTATGCAATTCATATTAGTTTATTTGGTCAAGGGTGACAATATTTCCATTGTGGGGGAACATCATGATGCATAAAACCAATGAGGCTGCTTCCTTCATGGGATGCATATAACTACATCCCAACAAAATGTTGTAGTCGAGTTGTGCATTAACTACCTCGATATCCAAAAGTACCATTACCCCCTAGCTCAATGGGGCCATTCTGGTACAAACCCAAAGGTTTCAATATTCTCCCATCATAATATGGAGAGTGATGGATGAGGGTACCAATTATGGTGAACCTAGATGTTTCCAGACATAGGTGTACATCACACAAGTGGATGCTCCTTCATCGATGATAATGTTCTTGATTGTGACGAGAATATAGAAAGCGACTGATGAGAGTGTTCGTGGTTTTCCTTTGTCAAGTTTGAATGTCATAAGGCACAAATCAAAGGGATCAATAGTGCTTAATGCATTGAGTAATTCCTTCTTTTGGTAAGGGAAATACTAGAGAAATTCTAATGTTGACATGGCAATAGGGAATTGAGCCAAATCATCTACGATGCTATGGATGTGGGAATTTTTCATGTGAGGTTATGGGTAGTTTGTCTGAGAAATTCCTTTAGGATTTGAGGGATTTTATCACCATTTGGATGAGGTATCTACAAATTCCCACTAGAGGTAGTGTGTACATCTTCCCCTTGCGGGGGTTTAGGCATGCCATACCCTTTGGCGTGAGTCTGGAGGCTGAATTTGTTGTATTCATGTAGATGTTTTGAAAGGTTCTGTCACTTGAGGGGCGAGGATATTCCTATTGGGTATCTACCCATCTATTGGAAAAGGGGTTTTGATACATAACTTGTTGGGGTTGTGGTGCATTAGGTGCTTGAGGAGGATTTGTTACGGCCTTCTTCTTTGCTTCAAACATTTGTTGACACTCAAGCATGAGAAATGGTGTATGTAGTGTCCATATTCTCCACACATGGAGCAAATATAGTTCATCCTAAGGTTAGTGTTTTGTCCTTGTTCAGGGGGATCATTTTCCCCATCATTCTGGTTACCCATGTTTTTGTTTTGTTTGGGAGAGGGATTTCCCCTTCTCCCGGCTACTAGTTTTTCCTAATATTTCCTTTATTCTTCCCCAAATTTTGAGGATTCAGACGATTAGCTGAATTTAATTTCTCAAATCATTGGTTTTGTTGCACAGGACAAGGTTGTACTAGATTTACCCCCATTTTAGGCATGGAAGGAGCGCTAGGAGGACCATGAAATGAGATATATGGAAAGTATCCAAGTGCTTGAAGATATGTGTTAAGTGATCCGTATGATGTGGATGTAGAAGAAGGTGATAACATTTGAAGTGGTGGTAGTGCCAAAGGTGCTTCGATATAATTCAGGTAGTAGGACTATAATGTCTATATGACAACTTACCCAAATGGAGGAGTTGGTACAACTATATATTCCATCGTTACAGGTGGTGTTGGCATGTATTGTTTTGTCATAGTGTATGGCCTAGTAATAGGTGGTAAAGGATCATTTCCATATTGATAAATAGTCCCCATAGGTCCATCATAAGAGTGAGTTGTACCCAAGGGTGTTGGGTTCTGAGAATGGTTCTAAGGGGCATCAAAGAGGATGGTATAGAGATACCTAGAATGTGCATAAATAAAATCAAAATGTTGGGTATTGAGGATGGATTCTTCTTCAATTTTTGGAAATGTGGTTGTCACATCCTTATTAATCATGGATTGGAGTGATTTCATGAACCAAACCAACATAAATGGGGGCTATATGTCTATTTTGCACAGAGTCTGACGTCTATGCCATTCATGGATGTGATCGGTGATATGGGTGTAGGTGTTTTGTTGAAATTCCATGAGGATTTCAAGCCCTAGGTTGTGATGTATGGGTAACTAGAAGTACATATGGAAGATAGTGGGGATTGACTCAAAGGTGGTATAAGTCATAGATAGTAAGCTGACATACCATTTGGTCATTGTTTCTACAAGTTTTCTCTAGAATATTCGAAGAGGAATAGGGTCATCGATGATGTTGTAGAAGAGAGCCAAAGATTAAATGATATAACATGGTTATCCGGATCATCTCCTTATTTCCCTTCAAATTTTTGGATATTTGAGGGAAGATTAAGGGGGATTTTTTGCTAGGTTTGATGACAAAAAATGGGTTCATTAACTAGTTTAGCCAATTTAGGTATATTTAAGATCGCCATGAAAGGAAGGTTTGTGTTAGGGGTTTCTCTCGCCAAGTGATGTGCATGAGTCTAAAAAACAACTTATCCAATGAACACCATGATATTCAATGTCATTCCTTTGCAAATATAGTTCTTTAATATGCATGCATAGGTAAAGGAGGACACATATTAACAAGAACATCATTTATCGATTATTATTTTCATTGTTTTTTTTTGGTAAGGCATGAGTAGTGGAATTATATTTTCAAAAAACGAAGTTATGGTTTTTGGGTTGATTGCTCTACTAGAAGGAAATTCAAACCAATCACCTATCCAAAACTCATGCATTAACATCGATATCTTATTGATATTACCAAATCTAACAAGACTTAAACTACTAAAACTAGGAGGACTATGCATGTATTTATAGGTTTTAAAAATGAAAATATCATGTAGTTTAATGCTTGACAGATCGGGACTACTAAACAAAAATGAAAATAAGTTGAGTTCATGTCATCAACAAATCGACCATCATATTTGAAGCATCTAAAACTATAAAATAGAGATTAATTATGTATGATATAATCTTTTAATAATTGAGAATATCTCATATTATGATTCCTCTATGTTTGTAGGTACCTTATTGGTTGTCTCCTTCATTGGCTGCAAGCGGTAAATGATTCCTGCACTAGAGGGAGGTGTTGGACACAATGGCTCACTAAGATGGGGGGTGAATTGGTGATATTGCACTTAATTCCATTTTTTCAACTTCTTATAACCCTAACATATATAATTTACATTTCCACTTTAATATAGATCATCATTCATACTAAGCTATACAAAGCTACTCATTAAACATGTAATTCATCACAAAAATTCACACCAATAGAGATACAAGATATAGGATTTGTAATATTTTTATATTTAATTCAAATGGCTACAACCATGGGATCTATAAGCTTCAACTGAATCAGAATCACCAACTTCTATTAGAAGATTCGGTTTTTTCTCTTCTTAGATCCAACTAAGAAAACATGGAAAAGACCCAGCTTGTATTTACATATGAACACTTGTCACATCACATATCCAATTCTGTCATGCAACCTAGCTATCACCGTCAAGTATAAGATCATTAAATCAATCTGGGGAAGACTTCAAGTTATATTGTTATTTGTAGATCTTTGTCACTTATCAAGTCAAATAAAGAATTTGTCACTACTAACACTTTCATGTTGGATGTCATGCTGTCATCATCAAGTCAATCTCTGTCACCATTGTCAAGCTAATGTCAAAACAATGAATGTCACTGCCAAGTCAACTAAGGTCTACGTGTACTGATCATCAATTTTATCAACAAATTTATCAAATCGGCTTCAACAATTTTATCATGTCACTGCTTCAACAAGTTTATCATATCATTGTTCTGTGTCACTTCATTATTTCATCCAAGCTACTTTACAATAGCTCTTTAGCTTCCCATACTCTCCAACAACTTTGCTGCCTTAATGTTGGTACAATATCACTGCTTCAAAGCTGTGTGTGCCTCAGTAAATAGTCTAAAAATCAGATCTCTTCCACACATCCAAATTTCTCTCAAAAATAAAGTTTTCAACCTCTTATTTATAGTGATTTTCCATAAGAATTTTACTGAGCCAACATATCATCTGAATTTTTATTTTTTTAATTAATAATTAAATTCATGTCTGTTGGGCCGAATTCTCAGGCATTTTTAAATTTTGTTTTCATTCTTTACACCTATTTTATCGTTTCCATATTGGAGACTTTTCCAACATGCTTCCATTCCTTTGTCCTTTGTACGTGTCATCAGTGTTTGTCATTTGTCATTGTCTTGTCCATATCAACACTTGTCATGTTTATCTTCCATGTCCTTGTATCCATGCTTGCATCGTCACCTTTTCCATCCAATGTCATGTCCTTATTCATGTTCATCAATATCTTTCATATTATTGGTGAACCATTAATCAAGGCCTTCAAGCGTATAGGATTCTTTTGCAAGTGCATGGTCTTCTCAATCCATCCACATCATATGCAATATCCCGATTTTGACCCCTATCGCATTAAAATTGTACATGATGTAAATATCATTATTAAAGCATGGTGAGGAGCTCAAGGCTAAGTCCCCGCCATCGATTTAGGGTTTTACGTATCAGCAATTAAAAATCAATACCTATGGTTTTCATGCTATCCAGGCACAATATAAATTGAGACATCATGTAAAAATGCAATTTAATAAAATACCCATAACTAGCTATGCAATGCAACAAGATATGGGGGCATGATTTCACAAGTAATGGGGAGGAAAATTATTCAAACCTTTGATCCAATAGTGTTAATCCAAATGTCAATGAGAGAACCCATAAAATCTTAACTACCCATTTTGTCTTATGTGCCCAATCATTTAATTCTTCCAGAAGTTGGTTGAGATAGTTAATGCATTGGGAATAAAGAGGTATGGCAATCAATTTCATATTGGGGCAAGCCATAAGTTTTGGAAAATCTTGTTTTTTTCTTGTGGGGCAAGAAAACACCTAGAAATTGGTTCCCAAACCATTCCTCACCCATGCACTTCTCTTCCTCACACATCTGGAGCTCGTTGGGCATTTTTCCCTCACATTTTTCTACAATTCCTTCATCTTTCTATGGTTGTGAATTTGTTTTTGTATTGCACAGTGGCTGGGAAGAGAGATTCACGATTTGGCGGTTTATAGAGGTCATTTTTTCTCCTGTAATGCCCAAAAGCTTTTGCTAAAATTGAATGTTCTCTCCTAGGATTGATTTTCCCTTCTACCATTCAGTTTTTGGTTGCCAAAATGTTTTTTTCTTCATGCCCATCACTTGTGTTTTGTTGTTATGTGCATCCTTGTTTTGGTCTAGACTATTAGGAGTGGAAGAGGCCCTGAATTGGCTTGATAAACCTGGTGAAGAGAGGAACCTCACAAAAAGATCAAGAGGGGTTGGCTAATCTTCTATGCACACCTGAGAGAACACTGGAAGGGAAGGTATGGCCTGAGGGACTATGCAGCAGTGAAGGGAATACTTCCTTATGTTGGGTGTGTAGGTATTGTGGAGGCCAAACTAGATAGATATTGTGGAGGTGTCCATAGCTCTGTGGTTGAGATCACTAGCTTAGCAATTCTTCCTTTCCACTACCTTAGCAGCCTAATAAACCCAACTGTAGATTGGCTTGGCTGAACCTTGGGGTGTATTTGGCTAAGTGTGAGCCTGTTGTTCCCCTTTTCCTTGTGGAAATCATGCCCAGCTTGGGGTTGGAAATTGTACTAAGATATTTATGAGAACAACTGGAATATGGTTGGGTAGAATGTTGTAGGGACATAGCTATTTGCTCGGGGAAACTCATTTTCAAGATAAGTGCTCTTGTATTAACCCTACAATAGATTTGTTTTATGAATTATTATGCATTGGATGAATGCATTTTCTTAGGTTGTATTTTCATTTATTATACATCTGCATATTTATTTTTATTTCCAAGCGGCATTCTTGATTGTGTTCATGGGGCTAGATGCTCAGTTCGATAAGCATCATAATCGTCACATCCTCTTCGTGGTGAGACCGGGAGGGGATGCCACATCATATAATTACCTTTATTACCAAGTATGTGGACCTCATTGCTCATCAAGGCACAAATGACAATATAATGGTTCATTTGGCTCATTAGGTGTTCCAATGGCTCCAATTCCCACATCCAATGTTCTTCCTTCCATGTCATCATCCTCCTTTGTACACATCATCAATCTTTGACTTCCTTTGTCATTAACGGTTTGTCATCAATGGCAACCAGTGCTCAACAAACTCCACCTTTGTCATTGATGGAAACACCTCCTCAATTTTCTCCCCCTTACATTAATGAAAAAGGGCCAAGCATTTATCCATCAAATCATCAGAATGTTTTCTTGAATATGTAATGAGATCAAAGTGAAATGTCTGATCTGCTGTTGTGATTGATTTCAAATAGTCCAATTTCAAATGCTTGATATGTTGTTGTGATTGATTTTTCTTCTAAATCCTTTTACTTACTCCTTATTTTGTCTATCTCTCCCTAAGCTTGAACACTTCAAAGGTCTTATCTAGTCTTCTCAGATGCACCAAACATGGCTGCTTCTTGCTTCAATTTTGCAATATTTTCTTCAAATTTTGGTAGTGCCTTATGGAAATAATTCTTGATGCAATATTTANGTCTATCTCTCCCTAAGCTTGAACACTTCAAAGGTCTTATCTAGTCTCCTCAGATGCACCAAACATGGCTGCTTCTTGCTTCAATTTTGCAATATTTTCTTCAAATTTTGGTAGTGCCNGTCTCTCTCTCCCTAAGCTTGAACACTTCAAAGGTCTTATCTAGTCTCCTCAGATGCACCAAACATGGCTGCTTCTTGCTTCAATTTTGCAATATTTTCTTCAAATTTTGGTAGTGCCTTATGGAAATAATTCTTGATGCAATATTTAGAGCCAAACTGTCTCTTAGACTTTTCAGACCGTCCTACTCATATCCTGATCAAGGTGTCAATTCAACTCTATACAACTTGTCTTGACATGTCCTAAAAGGAGAAATGTGTACAGTTGTTGAAAAAGTCACTTATATTTGCAATGCTTAAGAAACTTCTTAACTCACTTTTGGTTAGATTAGAAAAATCAGACCTATTATTACTTTCCAAAACAAAGTTTTTACTGTAATTTGATCAACCCATGTGGTTGTGATCTTGAAACCTTT
>LPNX010900992.1:1825-42730 GCA_001517045.1 Pseudotsuga menziesii
TGAGACACGCTGCCCATGTTGTTGTGATGACGACGGTCGGGTACCCGAGGTCGTGGGAGGGCCGTGCTGAGACACGCTCCCCATGTTGTTGTGATGACGACGGTCGGATGCTTGCTAGGAGAGGTTAGGTCCGCTGTTCAGCCGACGCTATCGCTCTCAGGTTCTTATGTGGTCAGATCGGTGAAGCCGACATCCACTTTATACTAGCAGAGGAAGGATAGGGAGGATGTGGACGTAGGTTAGGATGGGTGGACATTTTAGTTATTATGGTTGAAGGTTGGAAAATTGTGATACCGGACTAATGATGGTAGGTACCAATCTTAACTGACTAATTATAAGAACATTATTGTTAAATAAATGTCACAAGAAATCCTATTATATCTGTATATGGGTCATGTTGCGTGAAATATTATTTGTACCAGTTAGAATTTAGGGGTTTTTGTTATAGTACATGTGCAGCCTGTGCATGTACTGTCCATGCATGCACACCTCACACATGCACACTAGTATGAAATATTTAAATAGTTGGATAGGTTAACTAAGTAATTGTGAATTGCTTTGAACCTATAAATGTACCATGAATTGTTTTAAACCTATAAAAGTACCTTGTATCACTATTTTGACCATAACTTCAGGATGAAGTTTCCTGAAAAGTACCTTGTATCACTATTTTAACCATAACTTCGGGATGAAGTTTCCTGAAAAGTACCTTGTATCACTATTTTAACCATAACTTCGGGATGAAGTTTCCTGAAAAGTACCTTGTATCACTATTTTAACCATAACTTCGGGACGAAGTTTCCTGAAGGGTGGGTGTATGTAATGCCCCATATTAACGTTAATTAAAGTTTATTAGTAAATACTTTTATTAAATTAAAACTAATTATTTTACTGACTTTACAATTGCGTAAAAACATTAAAATTGGTAATATATGACATTTTTGACACGTAAAATTCAAGAGAAATACATTACACATGTCAGACCTATCGGAACGGCACTACCCATGATAAAATAAAATAATAATGAAAGAGGCGGTGGAAGGAGGTATAAGGAGGGAAGGTTGGACTTTATTTTAGAAAAGAAATTGGACTCTACATGAGGAAAACGAAGAGGAAAAATACTTGAGGGGGACAACTCAAGGATGAGAGTATCTGTAAACGAATGATACTGAGAAGATACAGAATGGAGAGGAAGCTGCTCTCGATTTTATTGGTCTGTGGGCTCGGGGGCTAGGAAACCCGTGGGTTTCCTAGGGCCAGCACATGATGAGAGCTGGTCGGTAGGGTGGCACATCATTTTGTTGATTAAGGCTCGGACGGAAAGCTGGAAGAAGAAGGAGCCTACAGGGTTTACGGCAAACTGTTGGATCTACCACAATCTATTTCCAGGTATTTAAATTTCAGGTATGTAGATATTAAATTCATGCATGCTATTATGGTCTAATTTATGAAAAATTCATAAAGTTATCAACATGTACAGTTCAAAATTTTTACTTGAATATGTTTACAGTTCATACTTATACTTACATATGTCTATAAATTTATAAAACAAACCTGGATATAAATCTGTAATGCAATCTAAAATGTTTTGATAGAGAACATTACAGAGAATTGGACACAGTGCTCTAACCGTTAGGTAGAGCACTACACTAGGGTGTAGTCAATATTGAAAACCCTTTCATGACTCGACATCGAAAAAGTGTGCACCCTTTCCCGGTGTGTGCCATGTAGGCCCTACTCATACTCAAGCAATCAGTCATAATGGAAATAAAATCAAAACATGTTCTGCATATTGAGTTTAACAATTTGACATGCGTATTCTTAGCTAGGGTCACAGAACACTTATCCATTTGCCGACGCAGTATTCCTTCATTAAGGAGGAATGGGGCTCCCTTCTCTAAGTTGATAGTCCCTTGGTTATCCATCCCAAATCCTTTTTACATTTCACATCCACACATGTCTTACCAACATAATCTATACCATCTCACTCATGTTGCTTACCAAACATGTAGTGCAGATGAGACATTTCCAAAATGTCCAATGGGGTTTCACCCGAAACCCATTTCTAGGATAAGGGAAAACCTTCCCATGAAGTTTGGCTCCTGCAAGCCGTCCCATAGGATCTTCCTATAGTGTGTACCCCTGGCACATTCGTCAAATAGCCAAACAATCAATCATTATCTGATAATACAATCCAAATTGATTGTTCCATAACCAAGCAATGACATTAGTAATCAAATTCAATAGGAATTTGCAATTCTGTCTACTACAGAAATTAGTTTGCTTCACAAAGAGGTGATCCTCAATTGTGGGTCTCTTGTAAGCATCACCACTATGCCCATTATAATTTTATGCTTACTAGCATAACATGAATACCCACTTACAATGCATCTTCCTAACACAATTCTATGCAAGCCATTAGTGATTAGTAGTTGTCAGCAATTTCTCAAATCTGAAATTCACAATTCCAATTCGACAACTCATTATGCATACAAAATAGCTTCATAGCCATGAGACTCTTCTCATGAGGTTTGGCTCTTTCACATGGTAGATTCTGGCCTTTTTCATGGTCTTACCCACTTGGCCATGCCCCAATCAATCTACCTGAAACCTGGACTTCAATCAACCAAACACTTGGTAAGTCTTGATCCATATAACTTTTTTCAATTCTACAACAATCACTGAAGCATTTTCAGAATTTATAAAATTCAAATACTTCTAGTTGTTAATCACATCAATATTACCAAAAATCATTTACTTCATGCAATCATTATCATACTTTAAATTACAGGGTACAGTCACACCATTCATGTAATTTAAATGAAATGTTTAGATACTCCTTACTTCACAAGTGTATCATTTGTGTACCACCTTGCTCTTCCATATAGCATTTCCGGTAGCCAATTGATCATGTCTATCCTCTTTAGGCACTTACTATCCTGCATTCATAACAGCCTTTGAAATGGTTCCTGAATTGTCATCAATCCATCATTTCAGCCATTAATTCTTCATAATATCACATGCACTCATATCAATGCATTTATGCAATGCATCACAAAATTTTCACCTATACTTATGCAATCAGTCTCTCACACCCTTCATATGCATCCATTCAATGCATGACTACAAGATTCATAAAATATTTTTAATGTATATCCATTCAGTGCTACCTTGCATTGATTCAGGAATACTATGCATTCCACATACCATGCATGGCCTAATCATGACTACTTCATATAGGATGCATTACTATAATCAAGATCATCAGTACTTACTTTCCTTGGGCTACTAAGCTCAATCAATATATACAAGCATAACACCTTTCTATATGAACGTAGTATAACATTCAAATATCCACACGGTATGAGGTCTCTTACCTTTACCACTCCTTGGGAATTGTCATAATTAAACCATTACCTGCACGGATCCTACTTACACCTTATTTATTACTAGTTTAGTCGGTATCTTGCAGAGGATTGCAAAATTTGCTCACCAAATTTTGATTATGGATGGGTTCCCTTATCCCTTCTTCTAGAGGGTTGCTAGTCACATTTGTTAGCATCAACAACATATTCAACTAGGTCCATGTTGTCATTGGTTTTTCCACTAATGCCAACACCAATGCAATAACTATCATTAGTGGTTCATTACAAATGTATAATCCTCAATATCCTATGTATGCAAAGAATATCCTCATACATTTCAGGGATAAAACATAGGAAATGTAGTTATAATCAGCAAGATAGGGTTTAAGGAAACTTCCCTTTTCAATTCACACAACAACTGGTTTGACTTCATGGTCTTGCTACCTCTAGGCATGCAATTCCCAAATTTGTCTATTTGACAGCAGCGGCCATCATTAGCACTTTGCTGCTCCATACTGTTGGTCTTCTCTGGGCAGACCTAGGTTTACTTTATTGTACCAACAAAACCCCTATCTCACTGGCCCATTCAGTGACAGACCGCGGAATGGCCTGAAGTCTCACCCGAAGTGATCCTAGATGGGGTGGCTGAAGAATCACGTTTCCTCAACCAGGTTCTGTAGCATCCTAGATTCTCTTGACTCTAATAACCAGTGGGGTCTCTCAGCTAGGGTTGTTTCTCTCTTCCTAGCTGAAACTCCGCTATCGGACTGGCTCTTATCGCATCGCAGCTTCTAGGACGATGCGCAAACCTACTCTTCTGCTCAACTCTTAACTTGCGATATCTCACACCACAGCTTCCCCAACAGTGCGATATCGCCTTTCTATGCCGCGATATTTCCTATATTAAGACTTAATATGCTCATCAACTCTCGAGGTCCAGAGGCTTCCTCTCTGGGTATAATAGTTCAGTTAACCTTCATTAAGGTGTTAAACAACTTCACTTAAACTTCTACAGTTTAACATGCTTAACATCAATGACACTCAACTTGCTGAACTAAATATACAGAAGTCACTTAACACAGTAATGGTTACTGTTGTGAATCAAGCACTGATAACTCATATACATAATACTTAACACATTCAATTCGCATTTAACCTTCTAAGTTACTGTAAACTGAAGGATAGCATATATACATTCATTAACTATTAGCTGAGCTCATGTAACAGATAGCAGATAGCAAGTAAGTAAAGCACAATCACATGAAACAGTCACACAACACACGGATTTTACGTGGTTCACTTCCAGGGAGGAAGCTACGTCCACAGGAACTGTGTTTATATTATATCTGGAGAGAGTAACACAGTTTCGCTGCAACCTATTATGCAACTCAAGATCTTCTGGGAAACTCCACACACTCAGCTGGGAGCCCTTCTCTCTTAGATCTCTTCTCTTCCTATTATGCTTTCTTCTCACAATATATTCTTTCTCTCTCTCTCTCAATCCCTGGAGATTGTTACATTCATGCTCACGGAGTCAGCCACTGGTTACAGTAAGATAACTACAGACTGAATATGAAACCAGAGCTTGACTCTTTCTCAATATCTTTACAATACATATGACTAATCAACTAGCTACTATCTAGCTGGCTAGCTAACCCTTCATAATACAAAATACATGCTTAAATAGGTGGCCCGAAGGTCTCACCTTGATACAAAACTATGGGCCTTTCCCAACAGTAACCCAAAACCCTAACTGTGACAGTCGTCCTTTCTATACTTTGGACTGCCGCTTACTGATCACACTGCAGCTTTCTGTAGTCTTCTGTGATCTTCGGCGTTGATCATAGGTATGGGCGCCGCTTCCTTGGTCACTCCCTTTCTATCCTTTGTATTTAATACCTCGGCCCACTGCTCCTTTTCTATTTATGAGGGTAGATGATCCCTCCGATCGTCGCTACTGCCTTAAGTGCAGTGGTTGAGCTCTCTTCTCAGTCGCTTCAGGTACTATTTCCTTTGACTTTCTTGTTCTGATATAGCATATTTTCCTGTAGCTGCGGGGCCTTGCTCCAACAGTCCCCTAACACTTACTTGTGGCTCATCCTTGAGCCACTAACAACTAGCTTCTCTTACTGTAGCTTCTCCTTGGCTTCTTGTGAAGCCCTTGCGAGTCTCTCCTTGAGTCCTACGACATCTTTGTCCATAGCTTCAACATAATATTGTGCTGCTTCAAGCATGACTTCAGTAATCATGGGGTCTTCTGTGCTATCAATTTCACTTTTGCTTGCAGTGAACTCCTTGACCTTCTGCTCAACCACATCAACCAGCTCTACGATTTGTTCCTAATATGGCTGAAGCATATTATTAAATTGTATCTCTTTTCCTCACAACTGCTACGCTTCCTATTGCAACCGGTTCATCTCTATCGTCTTCTTCATATTTTCAAGAGCTCCTAAGCTCTTGACTTCTTCCTTTATTTGTGTTGTTGCATTCTCTATGTTCTGGATGCTCTGCTGCAATTCCAGTTTAGCTGGGAGCTCGTCAAGCTCCGACCATGTCTTCATCACATCAGCTAGCAATGAATCTACATCCTCTATGTGACACTTCATCTGTGTTGAAGTGAGTCTAAAGGCCTATGCCCTTGCTTCCTTGTCTACCTCAGGTGTACCTGATGCTAAAGCCTCAAGCTCAGCAATCTATGCCTTGTGGTATTCCTCCATCTTGACCACTGTCTCTTCCAGAGCCTTTGCTCTATCTGCTATTCTTCTTACTTTCTGCATTAGAGGCAAGGTGAACTCTATGTTACACTGGGGTAACTCCAATGTGATCTTCTATAGGACCTGACTGAGATCCTATTCTCTTTCTTTGTATACTCTCAACTCCTTATCTTTTGTCTGAAAGCTTGCGGTGAGCTCTACATTCTATTGTCTCAACTGGGTGTTATGCTTATAAGTCGTAAGCTCTCTGTCCCTGAGCTCTGCAGCTATCTGCTACTGGATCATATGTAGTTGATCAACGGGGAACTGTGCCAGATTAACCTCGATAGGGTGTCTAACCTGTATCTGCACATCAATCATTGAAGCAGGGAATTGGATGCTCCCTGGCGGTATCAAAACTGTATTGATGCGATCCTTTGCAACGACTTCCTCATGTGAAATCGATTGTTGTGAGCTTTCTCCTGCTGTCGCCTTGACTAGCTAAGTCTGCATCATGGCAATATTCTTAGTTAGTGCTTTCAACTGCAGAAGCTGCTTATCTATCATGCTTTGTAGCTTGTCCTGCGATGTCTACATCACCTAAAATGAGTCACGCATCTCCTCCTTCAATCTCGATGCGATCATATCATAGTCATCCTCTTTTAGTGCGGTCTGTGGAGTTGGCTTTGAGGCTTTGGTTTTTTTTTCCTCTTTTGTGCAGCTGCTGGCACTTCTACTGGATCTTTCCTCTTGGAACCCACCTTATCCTTCCCTTTGTCTAATGGATCTAATGGTGCGGTTTCTGTTGGTACATTCCCTGCTGTGGAATCTTCTAATGCCTTCTTACACGCTTCATCAAAATCTTTGATGACATCTTCTACGTCCTGTGCTATCATCCTGAACGAACCAATAGCCCAGTTATCCATTCTAAACCCTTTTGGCCTCAGATAGATTGTATGCCTGTCCGCCATGAAATCAAGCCAATTATTATACATGTCAACAACCTCTGTGTTGATCCATGGTGTCTCCTCGATGACTCGCTGCAACAGCTTATAGTATTCATAGAATACTATCATATTGATCTTTTTCTTGGCTGGACTATTGCTTTCCCATAAATTTGCATAGCACGCCGGGACCATTTGTTGGTCTTCTCTGGGCAGACCCGGGTTTACTTTATTGTACCAAGAAAACCCCTAGCTCACTGGCCCTTTCAGCGATAGACCGCGGAACGGCCTGAAGTCTCACCCGAAGTGATCCTAGATGGGGTGGCTGAAGAATCACATTTCCTCAACCAGGTTCTATAGCATCCTAGATTCTCTTGACTCTGATAACCAGTGGGGTATCTCAGCAAGGGTTGTTTCTCTCTTCCTAGCTAAAACTCCACTATCGGACTGTCTCTTATCACATCACATCTTCTAGGACGATGCGCAAACCTACTATTCTGCTCAACTCTTCACTTGTGATATCTCACACCGCAGCTTCCCCGACAGTGTGATATCACCTTTCTACGCCGTGATATTTCCTATATTAAGACTTAATATTCTCATCAACTCTCAAGGTACAGAGGCTTCCTCTCTGGGTATAATAGTTTAGTTAACCTTCATTAAGGTGTTAAACAACTTCACTTAAACTTCTACATTTTAACATGCTTAACATCAATGACACTCAACTTGCTGAACTAAATATACAGAAGTCACTTAACACAGTAACTGTTACTATTGTGAATCAAGCACTAATAACTCATATACAGAATACTTAACACATTCAACTCGCATTTAACCTTCTAAGTTACTATAAACTGAAGGATAGCATACATACATTCATTAACTGTTAGCTAAGCTCATGTAACAGATAGCAGATAGCAAGTAAGTAAAGCACAATCACATGAAACAGTCGCACAACACACAGATTTTACGTGGTTCACTTCTGGGGAGGAAGCTATGTCCACATGAACTACTTTTATATTATATTTGGAGAGAGTAACATAGTTCCACTGCAACCTATTATGTAGCTCGAGATCTTCTGGAAAACTCCACGCACTCAACTGGGAGCCCTTCTCTCTTAGATCTCTTCTCTTCCTATTATGTTTTCTTCTCATAATATATTCTTTCTCTCTCTCTCTCAATCCCTGTGGATTGTTACATTCATGCTCATGAAGTCAGCCACTAGTTACAGTAAGATAACTACAGACTGATTACAGAACCAGAGCTCGACTCTTTCTCAATATATTTACAATACAGATGACTAATCAACTAGCTACTATCTAGCTGGCTAGCTAACCCTTCATAATACAAAATACATTCTTAAATAGGTGGCCCGAAGGTCTCACCCTGATACAAAACTATGGGCCTTTCCCAACAGTAACCCAAAACCCTAACTGTGACAGTCGGCCTTTCTATACTTTGGACTGCCGCTTACTGGTCACACTGCAGCTTTCTGTAGTCTTCTGCGATCTTTGGCCTTGATAGTAGGTATGGGCGCCGCTTCCTCGGTCACTCCCCTTCTGTCCTTTGTATTTAATACCTTGGCCCACTGTTCCTTTTCTATTTATAAGGGTAGATAAGCCCTCCTGTCGTCGCCACTGCCTTAAGTGCAATGGTTGAGCTCTCTTCTCGGCTGCTTCAGGTACTGTTTCCTTTGACTTTCTTGTTCCGATATAGCATATTTTCCTGTAGCTACAGGGCCTTGCTCCAACACATACTTCGATTTTGGTGATTTTTTCTTGTTCCCTACTGGATAAGTTTTCCAACGCCTATCCACATGCTTCATTCTGACCTCGGGTGTGAAAACCACACCACTTCTAAAAATGAAGGTTTTCACCAATTTTAGGCAAAACACACAACTGTATTTTGGTCTCAAATGCTAACTTCAGCCACCTAAGATTTTCTTCTCCTTGTCAGCCTTGAAGCCGCTGAAAGACTACTGAGAATTTCACTGAAAAACCCCTGAAATATCTGAAAAATCCCACTTGAAAACTCAAAATTTTCCTTTGTTAAATCGGGTCTCTTCCCAACTATCATTCCGATGTTTCGATAGTCAGAGTGACTAATTTCCTCCGCTTCTTATCGGAGGCCATACAACTAACCCTTTTCGTTGTTCATCTACGCTTCTAGACTTCATCGACGATGCCAAAGGCTGTGCTTCAGCGGTCAAACAACTAACATCTTTCGTCGTTTCGGATCCCCATTCATCTAAGCTTTTGAGTCCTTTATCAGAGCTGCAAAAGCCATCATCGACGATCGAATCCTCTACCTGTCGGCTGGCTAGTTCTCTAAGATTCTGAAACTCCAGTAGTCTGATCTTCATCTTTCATCCAATGCTCATCGACAGTCCAATCAACTAAAGTTTTCTGATGTTTTCTGTACTTCAAAAAAAATTCAAAAAATTTTCCTCTTCCTTCTACCGCCGCATCGGCTGCTCGATCGACTAACGTTCACCAACATTTCAGCAATCTTCAGGAGATCTCCACCAAAACTGTAGCTTTTCCTTCAACTAATTTCTGCCAAAAACTTCTCTTCTCTTCCGCCGCTGCATTGGCAACCTCATCCTCTAATTATTGATGATACAATCTTCTATTTTTCTCTGATACTTGTTGCCGCATCGGCTGCTCAAACAACTAAATTTCTCTGACATTTTGGCGGTCTTCAGGATATCCCTGCCGACACTTTGGCTCCATCTTCACCTTTTCTCCACTGATGGCATCGAAATTCCTCCCATCTAAATGTTCCATTGTTTCGGTAGTCTTCAGCTGAATCCTTCCGATGATCTCAACACTTAGAAAATTTTTAAATTTTCACCCACATCGGCTCAATCATGTACTGTCTACCGCCACTGTTGTGGCTCAAACTTGCTGACCCAGACGACATATCAGTGTCTTCATCATATTTATTCTACCATCATTGCACTTCCTTCATGATTTTCCATCCACTTCATCAACTCAAACTTCCTCTATCTCTTACCGTCGTCAGGGTCTGTATTGGAGGGGCTTCCAACTAAGTTTTTCGATGATCCGATGATCTCAACACTTAGAAAATTTTCAAATTTTCAAAATTTTTCTCTTTCTACTTTCTTATATTGATGTATTGGCACCCTCAACATCTATTTTTTTCTGACGTCTCAGCGGCCTTCGAGAGATCCCCGCCACAACTGCGGCTCTTCCTTCAACTAAATTGAGCCGATGTTTCAGCGGTCTTCTTCTGATCCCCGCTGAAATTGCGGCTCCACCTTCCACTATCTTCCATTGACAGATGATGAATACTTAGAATATTTTTCCACAATGTCTTCCTCCACCATCGGATCATTGGTGGTTTCCCCAGCTATATTCCGCCGACGTTTCGGCGGGCTTCTAGTGATCTTCGCCGACGTTTCGACTGGTCAATACACTAAATTTCATTGATCCGCCTAACTAGTCTTCGCTATCACCAGGGTTTGTATCAGACGACCATCAGAATAATATGTCTACCTCATCAGAAGGGATTCCCACTAAGACTTCCGATGAGTCGACAACCTGACAATTAGAAATTTTCAAAGGATTTCCTCTTTGTCAGCTTATTTCACCCGATGGCATCGGCTCTCAACACCTCTTCATTTCCGTCGTTGTGGCTCCCTTCCAGTGAGCCTCCCCTTTCTTATACCACCACCACTGCATCGGAATACTTCCTATGAAGCTTTCCACCATTGCAGCTCCATCTCTAGGTTCTGTCCATTGTGCATTGGACAGACTTCTGCCTAGCTTATCCGATGATTTTTCAGACTTAGAAAATTTTTGGAATTTTCTCCTATTTCTTTTGGGAAGTGGGCACCCTGCCTTTGTTAACTATTCCTTCATGGCCCTCTGAGGCCCAATTACTGCAACATATGCTCTTTCACTGAATCCTTACGGCCCATTTAGTCCCATGCTGCAACCTTAGCTCTAATACCACTCTGTAACGTCCCCGACCCTCCGATCAGTGAAGAGGGCACTACTAACACCAAACAAACGGGAAAACAACCCCATGAACATGAATAGGGATAAATGCTGATATTAAAAAGATTAACATATTACATACTAAGATGTATATAACAGACAAGGATACATAGTTACTCGACATTCAGCGGAAGCAAACATATACATTCCAGCATTCAACATGTTCATCAGAATTCATGAAACAGTAGATATAATTGCAGAGATGAAATAGTCAGGATTACTTATCTTTTAATGAAGAACTCACCCCGCAACAAGCTACGTTGATGCAGAATTCCACCCAACCATAGGCCATCGTGCTCATCAATCTCTCAGCAACACTTCCACCCCCGAGCTGGGCATGATTCCTCAAAGAGTAAGGGTCAATGCAGGCTTACACATAGTCAAGGTACACCAATCATCCAAGCCCACACAATAGGGTTTATCGGGCCATCAAGGAACTAGGAAAGGATAAATGTTAAGCTGGTGGCCTCAAACACCAGTTTTCTCAAGCATACCCAGCCTCTAATCCCACTCTTAGCAGTCTGAATACCAACCACTACATACCACAGCAAAACAACTCATTCACAACTCTTTGAAGAAGGCAAGGACAACCGGGTGACAATCCCAAACAAAAGATGAAACACAGTCTAGGTCCAACCACACTCTAGATTTGTTCTTGGCCCTAGCATGGCCAAAACAACTCAGCAACAATCCCCAAAAGACATCTTCTACCTCAGCAACCAAGAAGAAACCCAAAACCAGGGTGGATCAACAACCCAAACTCACAATTCAAACTATGGCAACCTTACACAGTCCCAAAACAGGGGAGAAGTCTGATTCTCAATCTTGGGAAAGAGGAGGACATAAATGCAGACCACAATTTGATGAGGAAACAATGAGAACATTACATAGTCCATAGTTAGGGAATAAGGAAAACTCCCAGCATAGACAAGGGAAGACTCAGCCAACGGATGTGGAAATCAATAGTCGTCCAACATCCAAGAGCCCACGGCACACAATTCCTCAATACGTTCGCTAAAGAAAGTTGCACAAACAAGAATGGGGAAAGAACCGATTCTCCATCAATCTGTGCATGAGGGGAAAGGACGCGGCCAACAAATATGGAAAACAACAATTCCATCAACAACAAAAGAAACCCACAGCGATTCTTCACAGTTTGGCCATGGTGGAGGCAAAAACATCGACTCCATGTGTGAGGAAGATTAACTGACCCCCTCCTGGACATCCCCGCGTGAGAGTGAACCCCCCCCCTCCCCATGGAGAGAATGGCCTCATGGAGAGAATGGTGTTGGTGGTGGTTTTCTTGCTAATGTGAGGTCAACCTGCTAGTGGAGTGTGCATGTGGGCAAGGACTGACAGTCCTGCCACACTCCCCTCCCAGCCATAACTGCCTCAACTACTCAACAAAACATTAAAGTTGTAGTTGGATAAGACAAGGGAATGTGGGAAAAACAAACAGGGTGATGACATGTAGCTTTTTCCCCCATGACTCAAGGTTCATCATTCCCCCCCCCCTTATCCTTTGGAATCATGCCCTTTTCATTTTAATATTGCACCGTCGTAGCTGGATGTAGGTTTAGTTTAATTGATGTGCGTATTTACATGATGCCAAACTATAATTTTCCGGATAGCACAATATACCATCGGAAACTATCCCTATTGTTGAAACATACACAACCAAATCGATGGTGGGGATTTTGCCTTTAGCTCCTCACCACAATTAATTACATTATATACATCATGCAAACGAGGTCAAAACTAGGGTGTTACAATCCATGGTAAATCAGTAGTTCTAGGTGGTTTACAAGCATTTTGGTTGAATTTAAGACCCCATGCAACATCTAATTAGCGGTTTGGGCATGTTCTAGCGCCAATCTACCTTTCAAACAACATTCTGGGCACTTGTTTTGTCATGAAACAAGGTATAAAAGTACCTAAAGGTATCAACCTTTCTTATATGTGGTTGTATGGTTCTGAGGGGATCATAATACTGGATGGTAAGCATCATATTTCCTGGTTGGCATGATTTTCTGTTTTCTTTACTGAACAAATATTGTCAGAAATCATGACACCAAGGTTGACAGTAATTGTATGGATGCTTCTTCCTATAGTGGCCCATCTAGTATTTATTAGTGTCGATAATCTGTCAACATATTTTTTTATCTGCAACTGAAACTCATAGATGGCATGAAAATGTAGTGGTGTTTCTAGGTAAATTCCAAATAGAAATGTAATATTACTATCATGTTCAAATAAATCATCATGGTTTCTTAATTTCATGTCAGTGAAATGAAAACAATTAAAACCTATGGCAGTCTATGTTAAGTACAATATTAGATCCAATATAGCATCTTCATCTAGTTTGCAATATCTTCCCAACTTATTAAGCCAAAGTGTGGGTAATGGTATTAAATAGTAACAACCTCGTTGTACTGGGAATCCCTTTTGCTTGTAGAGGTGCAAAAAGAAAAAATCCAAACCAGGTAAGAGTACAAATGGATGGCTACATTATCTTTATTTCTTACAGCTGTTGGTTGTGATCAACAACAATAATATTCACTTATACCAATACACCTCTTTTCCAATATTGGAATCCATTGCATAGGTATCCTATATACATTTTGGAGCTCATATAACTTACTCAAAATTTTCGTAACATCCCAACTTTGCACCTAGTTCTATATCCTTCCTTGTGTATGTGTGTTTGAATGCTTGAATCTAGTAGTTCCTGCACCACTATGACATGTTTATTTTTGGTGTAGATTGTTTCACATTATTTTCTCTCATTGAAGTTCTCTTTTGATCGCATTGTGAAGATGTGGTCAATCATTGTTGCATACAACTTGATATTGAGTATCGAGGCTTAGAGTTCTCTAGTTTTCTCATAGTAGCAATTTTCCAACAAGCTATGTAATAAGGCTACCTTTGTAATGTGAATGATGTGGTACAGACTGGGTTTATTTTCCGAATAACACCACCACATCAATTTTGGATTATGTATTAGTGAATGTGAATTTTTTTGTAGACATTCCTGCTCACCCCGCAACCTGTGTATCTTCTCCAAGTGCTTTTAATTTCTTTTTTTGATGTTGGAAGTGGGTACTGTTACGGAGAGAAATTCCTATGGCTTGGGGTACCACAACAGACAGCTAGACTCCAGAAATCAATCTTTCCCAATATGCAATAGAAATAAAATATATAACACTAAAGGATCAAACCTCGTACCTTATTCCAGACAGTTGAAGTAGATCCTCGTTGAGCTTTCCAATATTCAGCTTGAATTGATGTAATACTTCCTCAACAATAAGTAAACAATACAAGCATACTATATTTCATGGTGTTAGATCTATTCCAGCATATATAATCAATAATGTATAAGCATTTGACATATTCCAATGGATACAATATTCATTCAAATACACATTACTGGACAGGAAAAGATATTTTTATTAATATGAATCAGAGATTACAAGTGACAACCTCTGATGGCACGTCTGTGAACCGAAGAAACTGAATCCCCCACCTGGGCCTCCACCACCTCAATCCTCCATCACTCAGATAGCAAGCTAACTAGCAAAAGGAAAGCTTGGGAAGAACACAATAGTGCTCCAAGGGACAAAGGGATGCAGACTCAAGCATAAGTTCTGGCAACAATGGACTATAGTTTCGTTACTCTCAATTCTCTCTTATGCTTTCAATGTCTCAATGGGTTCCTTATATAGCTTTTCAAAGGGATACTGAAAGGTCGAATCTGTGCAATATCAAGGTATATGGAAGGCCAGGAGTCATATGAGTCAGATCCAAGTCAAGGAACGCTCCAAAAGGATTTGGATTATGTACACATCCTGATGTATGCGACTATAGATGGAATATCCGCGTATGTACACGGTTATAGGGGAAAAATCTGTGTATATCACTTTTCTTATGTTTTTAGGGATGGTCAAGGATACCTCAAAAGACAAAAAGTGGTCCATAGGGGCTAATGAGTCTGCAGCGGGACAGGGGAAGGCCATACAATGTGTGATTCACCTAGTGTGGTGAAATCCGCTATAACAGATGCCCCCTAATGTATGAGATCAGAGGGGTTATACGATGGCCGAAATACATTAAAAGTCCATCCCAGAAGTGAAGTGATGAAGGTACCCAAATGGAAGACCAGCCACCCAATCAGCATAGTACAATAATAAAACTCTGCATATAACTGCAAATACATATAGTAGTCCCGGATACATAAGAGTACAATGGCCATGAATAGGCATGAAACATGATAACACATATGTGGTCATCGCCACGTACAATATACATAGATCGGAATCTCCATGATGAAGATATACAAAGGACCATGATCTCCACAAAGGCTGAAGATATATAATAGATCAAGATCTCCATAGTGGTTGGAAATGTCTGACACATACTGGAACAAGTCACGAGAGCTGAAATCTCATGAACACTGGCATGATAAAGGAGGTAGCATATAGTGGATGCCACCAATCTAGAAGGTCTTCTACACACACCGCTATGAGTACATGTCCTACTATGTGAATAGAGGTGTCGAGGTCGAACATAGTAGTCCATCATCTGATTACCGGTCATTGATGTATATCGTTAACAGACGCGAGATCACCCACCAATAATGAAAATGGGAATCAAGGTACTAGAGTGCAAACTAACAAGTGTGAATAAATGTGTTGAGGTCGAACATTTGATAGAATCCATCGATCAGGGGACATTGATGTATTCCCAAAACTATCGATGGCGAGAGAACCTGCCACTGATGACTGTAAGTCTCAAGGTACTCAAAATGACTCTAGACTCCAATCCCAGAATAAATGATTTGAAGTCGATGGGATGAAATCCACTGGAAGGAGGGCATTAGGGCATCCCACATCATCCAACACGAGGTACTCAGCAAGGCTGTATAATGTGGAAGGACTCAATCATAAGGTGCACGAACCAGTAACTGTACTGGGAATGGCCGACATGAAAAGTCAAGATAACTAAGGAATGGCCAACTCAGGTTTCAACTTCCTTCGAACAAGAGCATAACGACATATGGTGACTGAATGAAGGAAGCATAGACTCGATATACAAACTGGGACACCTCTATGATGCAAGAGGCATCAATAGAGGCTCCATAGGGACTGGAAGCATAACCAGTCGGTGGAGATAAAACTCAGATAAATGAGTACAGCTCCTAAATTCAAACTATAACCCAACCAATGGATGTGATATACAGTGCTCTATTCAAAGGCGACACGCCTCGACAGCTGCCAAAGATAATATCTTTTCTTGTCCGGATTTTTGGTTTTTTTATTTTTTTTTGGTCTTTTTCAGTTATTTGAAAAGCTTGAAAAAAGAATAAACTAGCTTTATAGTTACAAACTAGGAGGAGACGAGTGTCATGAGGGAAAACAAACTAGTTCCAAGCAGTGGAACATACCTATGCTCAATGCAAGGATACATGTGTAGCATATCGACACTCGGGGGGGAATCCCCTCCCGGTAAAAAGGGAATCAAGCCATGAAAGATATAAAGAAAGGCTCTGCATGGCTAGACATGAGACAAGCTCAGGCTATATGGCTGAAACGCAATGTCAGGGGAGCCAGCATAAAGCTCAATAAGATAGCAAAAGCTTATGATAATGCATCCACAACTTGATACAAGGGAGTCCGGGGGATCATGGCCAGCATGAGATCAAGAGGAGTATGAGGCTCTTGCTAGATGTCATGGAAATACTATACAACGGACTCCCACACCCTAAAGGGGGAAACATGGACATGGGCACCAAATGCAAATACGGTGCTAACTAGGGTAACCATGTAAGGTGAGGCTCTACCACTCATATCATGCCATTTCTATAGCAGCAAGAAGGTTCCATGACATAATAGAGTGGGTTCATACCTAAGGATATAGTGACATGGTCATAAGGTCATGCAAAATGCAAACGGTGGTGAACCTAACCTATATCCCAGTGTAGACATTATACCTGAGATTAGTACGAACGGGTCAATCCACAAGTTGAAACGGTGCTGAAAATGGTCTTCTACATCACAGATTAGGTCAGAAACGGTCCAAAATGGTTAAAAATGGTCAACACTATAGGAAAGGGGGTAAAAATTTTCAAATATTTGAAAATTTTTCTATAAATAGTAAAAAATAGAAATCATTTGAAACTTTTACCCATTGGAGCTCTGATTTTCAACTGCAAATTCTAGGAGATCCAGCTGGCAGAATTCACAACCGTTTCTTCCAGGTATTTACTCATGTTCTCTGCTTGCATTTCAATATAATTTTTACAAGTTTTCATGGTCAAATGAGTTTATTAAGGCCAATTCTACATGAGCGTTGTGGCCCACGTGGGTATCGAAGCTTTTTCCGTGTATAGGGTTGGCTATACACGGAAAAGGGGCTAGAAACCGCGTACATACGCGATTGTTTGCAAAACAGCCACGTATGACACCGCGCAAAAGGATTTACAAGAATCTAATGGACATTTGGTCAATTTCTCATGCAGGATGGTTCTAGAGTGGCGAGAACGCGAGCATGGTGAAGTAGAGGAAGTAGTAAGGGCTAACAGAATGGCTCAAGAAGCTCTAAGAAGATGTGGACTCTACAAGTTTTGGTGCCTAGGTGGCTTGAGGGCCAAACCAGGACTTCTACAGATGCTGGTAGACTATTGGGATCCAGACTCAGAGTCCTTCCAGATAGATGGCATGTCCCTCACCATTGAGGTGGAGGATATATACTTTATCACAAGTCTATCTAGACGAGGGGAGATGGTGAACCTTCGTGCTCGAGGAGGGCCAGGTCATGGGCTTACTATCGATGAGTACATAGCTGTGTACTGCTACCCAGAGACTGAGAAGGTGGGGAGCCAAGTTCCCACCAACGCTATACAAGTGCTGGGCCTAAAGGCCATACTACTGACGCTGGGCAGGATAGCAGGCTTAGCATCACTCCATCAGGCCTCTCGGCCACTGATGTTCTATGCGGTGGAGTGTATGACACTGACCATCTACGACTGGAGTACTTCACTACTGAGCAACATGAAATATCAGATCAGTGAGTGCAAGGCAGGTAGGATACGGAACTTCGGGTTCAGCAGCATTTTGAGCACGTTTTTCTTCAAGCGTGTTCCAGGATTGAGCCCTAGAGTGGATGTTCCTCTCCACGGGGTTCGATATCCGACCCAACGACATTGGGCAGACGCGATGTGCAGACTGGGGGGTGGTAGGGTGGCCAACCCTTATCCAGCAGACTTTTTTCCATGGTGGCGATGACAGATTGTTTCCATAGATGACTAACCTTATGCAAGGATAGATTTCTGGGGAGATTTGGACATGCCATTACCACCAGGAGCAGCATATGGAGACATAGGTAACGAATCTCGACCCTTACTCTTTTTTAAAATTTTTGAAGTATTTAATTTTTTTGTGTTTTCTTGATTGGAATAAAAAAGACATGTTTTTGGGTGACAATACATAATGTCATCTACCATTCATGTGCAGATGTGGGACCACGGCGACCAGAGGGATTCCCACGTCATAGACGGAGGGGAAGATGAGACGATATCACTGGTGTGGATGCGGAGCGAACGCTCCAAATAATCCATACCAACTTCATGCGACTTACTCACAGGGTTCCCATGGTGCAAGTCGAGGACTTGCCTGAGGCTATGCAGAGACAGGTGGTGGGTGTACCACACGCCTGGGTGCGTTTATTCCAGCGGCTAGCTAGAGCCGTGGTGACATATCATGATCACTACCCTCCTCCATCTCCACAGGACTAGACACCTGGGAGTGTATCTATTTTGTACTACCGTGTATATGATGGTGGCTTTCAAAGCCCTAATTTTGTATTATGACACTATGTATTACCACATTTTTGATATATATAAAAGTTTTATGGTGATCGGTTTATTTATTTACATGTGTAAAAATTGTGTTTATGATTAATTTATGATGAATGAAACAAATGCCAATCTAACACATAGTTAGCATATGAGTTAGCAACTTGATTATAATTTCTTGGAATGTTTATATATGTTATACTCTCAAATTGTCGTTCTAACAATCTCACACGTAAGAATCTCCTCAATCACGTCGGATCTCTAACATGGTACAAACCATTGAGCTGTGACACTACTAACTCTGAATCAAGACGTACCTCAAGAGAGAGAACACCATGTGAAATGGAATCTCGTAGAAGCTCGATAACGGCACTATATTCAGCAACATTGTTGGAAGATGGCCGTAGACATACACCTCCTGAAGACAGTACATGACCCATAGGAGTATAAATCACCCAAGCAACTGAGGCTGAGTGCTGAGTGTGACGGCTTGCACCATCTGTGAATCCTATGTAGGTGGAATATTCCATTGACATCTACCACAAGAAATGGAAACTAATCACAAACCCGATCACGATAAACAAGACCTAACTATGCAAAAAAGTTGTACAATAATAGACAACAAGCAGCCTTGGCTAAAAATCATGCATAGTATTTTTTGAGATAGAGCCCATTTCTAGGCTCCACCAAGGCCGTCCCTTCGTAATCCACTAACTTGTAGGCACCCTTCTCTAACACACGCTTGACCATGTAAGGACCATGCCACATAGGATTGAACTTCCCTGCCCCCAAGGGTTCTTTCGATTGATCCCACAAAAGGACCAAGTATCCCTCACTAAACACTCTCGGATGGACATACTTATCGTATTGGGCCTTTACGCGATTCTTATTAACCTCTAGAGTCACCAAGGCATCTCTACACTGCTCATCGAGTTGCTCAAGGTGAACCAAACGCTCCTCCAAAGGCGAAGTGTCTAGTAAGAGTTCTACGGCTAACTTCAATGAAGGAATCTCGCATTCAACCAGCAATATCGACTCCACTCCATGAACAAGCTGATATGGAGAAAAACCAGTGGCAGTATTTACCGCAGTTCAATATGCCCACAAAGTAGGGTATAACATAATATGCCAATTCGTCTTTCTTTGTGCGATGGTTCGTTGGAGAATGGACTTAAGTGATTTATTCACTGCTTCAACCTGTCCATTCGCTTGAGGATAGTAAGAAGAGGAGTGCTCTTGCTTATACCCTAACTTGGATGCCAACTCTTCCATCATACGGTTCTGAAAGTGCGAGCCATGGTCAGTGACAAGCTCTCTTGGAATCCCGAACCGAGAAATGATTTGGTTGAATACGAAGTGAGCGGCTGTCTCACCGTTGGATTTTACTGTAGGCATTGCCTCAGACCATTTCATGAAGTAATCAACAGCCGCTATGATATGATGGTGCCCCCCAGCCGAAGTTGGGTTGCAATCCATAAAATCGAGCCCCCATTTGGTGAAGGGACCGGTGGTGATAATAGGGTGTAACGGGGCAGGCTTCGAGCGCATATTACATGCGAACACCTAGCAAGGGTGGCACCTATTGATCGCTTCAATACAATCCTTGAAGATCGACGGCCAGAAATAACCCGCTCTCAAAATATTTTGAGCTGTAGAAAGCCCAGATAAATGACCACCACATGCCCCTCCGTGGCAATCATTAAGCACTACCTCAGCCTCATCATGAGTTAAACAATGTCGTAAAAGGGAATCTACTCCACGGCAGTACAAACTATTGTCCACTATGAGGTAGTTCTTGGAGACATGACGTAATCGTCATCGTTCATCTTGCGAGAGGTGAGTAGGGGTCCTCTGCGTTTGCAGATATACTATGATATCCCCGTACCATGGGTCAGCCGTTGAGATTAAGAAAATCTGTTCATCAACGAACGTATCTTCACATACCAACTCCTTATCCTTGCTCGAAAAATCCGATATGAGCTCTGCAAAGATTAAATATTTCTTTGATTTTTCCAAAATAAATTCGAGATCAAACTCTTGTAGGATGACAATCCATTTATTATATTTTCCCCCAATCATCCTACGTGTGAGGACGAATTGAAACGGATTGACATGGGCAACAACCAAGTTCTGGCGAAGGAGAATATAATGTCTCAAACACTGCACCGCATGTACGGTAGCTAAGGCAAGCTTCTCAACATGAGAATACTGAATCTCTGTGTCAATAAGGTTTTGGCTCAGATAATATATGACATGCTCCTAGAGCTTCTCATCCTCCTGAACCAAAACCATACCAATCGTCTCTAAAGACGCGGCCACATATAATAGGAAATCACGGCTATAATCCGGAGGACTAATCATCGGGGCCGATGCTAGGGCTCGCTTAAGTGCATCGAAGGACTCTTGGGCTCGCTCATCCCATTCAAAGGGAGTATCCTTCTTCAGGAGACGCATGAAACCTCTAGTCAAATTGGAAAAATTGACAACAAATCTTTGTAGGAAGTTTTCCATGCCTTGCAAACACTGAAGATGATGAATATTTCACGGGGGAGACAACTGAAGTATTGCCTCAACCTTTAAAGGGTCAAATTTTATACCCTCTTTTGAAATGATAAATCCTAACAAACGACCTGATTTCATGCAAAAGATGCACTTATGAGGGTTTAATCTAACAGCATAGTGCCGGCATCTTTCGAACACCAATCTCAAGTGATAAGAATGACGCATCATCATGCGAGAATGAGCAGCGAGCTCATCAAAAAATACTTCAATAATGGACTTGAGATCGTGGAAGATCAGGTTCATCGCCCCCTGAAAAGTAGCTCCGACGTTTTTAAGGCTGAAAGGCATTTTTCGATACGCAAATGTTCCCCAAGGACAAATAAATGCGGTCTTATGTTGGTCCTCGGGTTTAATTTGGATTGGATTATATCCGGAAAAGCGGTCTATAAAGGAGAACACCTCGCTACCTGCACACTCATCCAAAATCTGATCTATAAACGGTGTGGGGAAGTTATCCTTAGGACAGGCATGATTTAAATCACGGAAATCAGTGCATATACGGATCGCTCCCTGGTTCTTATCCACCGGAACGGGGTTTGAAACCCACTCCGTCAAGGGAATGGGATAGATGAAACCAGCTTTCAATAGCTTCTCTATCTCTACCTTTATGGCGGGTGCTTTCCTAGGATTTACCGTGCATAAATGCTGTCGAACAGGCTTAGCGTTGGGGTAAGTCTTAATCTCATGTTCGACAATCCGAGGGTCATTCCCTGGAATCTCATCGTAATACCAAGCAAAAATATCACGGAATTCCTTGAACAGCTCAGTATACTTCCGAATCTCATCTTGGGAACAATCCGCCCCAATGTAGACATTCTCAATTGTACCAGGATTGTGAGAAATGTTGATAGGAATAGTTGACGATATGTTCGCCATGTTTCCATCAGCCATCTGACCAAGAGAGCTTAATGGAACCATAGGTCTACCAACTTTATGACTAAGAATCTCCCTATAATCCTCATGCTCCAAAAGGTCAAGCTCTGGAAGGAAGTACGATCTATGATGAAGTTCCTCCCATGGTGGCTCAACTCCCGACATAGCCTCAATAATCACTTCATCTGAAGGGAAAACCATATCAAGGCAGTCGTGGGCATGAGAAGACTGTACTACCCATGTCGGCAGCACATAGGGGTCTTCCTCCTCCGTCCGTGAAGAGGAAGAAAAAGGCTTTGCAGCAGACTGGAGATTAGCTTGGTAAGCTATCATGACTGCAGGCAATGGCATGCTCGTCTCAATGGCCTCACTCGAAGGACTCGGTGAAGGAAGAATCCAAGGATCTCCCATATGACTTGTGCGAAAAGGCACCGATCTCGTAGACATCGAAGCACCATCGAAACTAGATCCTATCATGAGGACGGGTGTGGGACAACTAAAGGTTCCCATGAGGGACGGATACATGCCTACACCCACACTCCTAGTTTCCAGCTAGGAATGTTCAACTTTCAAAACCGAAGCTTTCGAAGATGAAGTAACAGGAGGATTCTTGAATGCCATTTGATCAATCATTATGATCTTCCCATTATGAGGAAAGCATACAACACGAAACATGGAAAACGCAACGGCTTGCATACTATACATCCAGTTCCTTCCCAGTAAGAGATTGTAGTCAAGGGGTGCATCAACCACCTCAACCTCTATCGCAACGGTCTTCCCTCCCAAATGGAATTTAAGGGAAGGAAGGATACCGTGTGGCCTAAACGATCTCCCATCAAAAGCATTTAACATGGTCGTAGATTTTGACAACTCAGGAGAACCGAGACCCTTCCAAGAAGACAAAGACATCACAGAAGGAGCAGCACCCTCGTCAATCACAGTGAGCTTGACGATCATATTAAGACATTCTACATGCACCAAAAGGGACACATAGTAGGGAAAGCGAGGCTGATGTCTTGCGGTTTCAAATTTGATCACTGAGTAAGAATCATCACCATTCACACCAAGAGCGGAAAGCAAATCCTTCCTTTGCGACGAACAACTCTGAAGCACTTCCAATGTAGACATCGCACAAGGAGTATGGCCCAAGTCCTCGACAACTAAATAATTCTAGGCGGCTCAGGAATTTGGGTTATGACCCGAATGCTTAAGTACCCCCTTAGGAATGCGACGTGCAGCCTCAGGTTTATCCGCAGGTTTCTCAATTCGCAAAGGGGTTCCTGGTGGATCAGGTTCTTTTCCTGGGATGGGTTGTGACGAAGTATAATCTTTCGCACGGGTCACAACTTTCGCGGCACGGACCATATTAATGCACCCGCGACCACTAGTTTCAGCTGGATCTTCATCACTAGATTGATCATGGGACTTCGAGTTCATATTCTGGTTATGTGGTAAAGGGTTCCTTAACACAGTTGGGCCCTGTACTATGAAATTCGAAGCTTCATCCATTCTAGGGCACAAGTAAGTGAGGTGATCATCCTTACATAGCTTGCAAGGAAACTTAACCTTACGTTTGTTCTGCTTGTCCCCCCCATCATTTTTACCATTCTTGCCATTATTATTGGCATTCTCATTCTTATTCCCACCCTTTTTATTATTATTGTTTTTACCCTTTTTTCTATTCCATCTGGGTTACTGGTTACCCTTTTGGTCGGATGATTGCACAGCAAGTACATTCGTCGTTTGGGCAGGCTGAGACGAAGCCGTAGCTTGTCCCGAGTCAGATTGGTTGATTGACAACTGAGAAACTTGTTTCACAACCGAACCTGCAGGTTTCTTACTTGCACAAGCCACAATGCCGTCGGAAAGTGGTCCAGGTTTGACCTTGGGATCGAAACTAGAATGAGGAGCGTTAGGTATAATCTCATATAACAAACCAAACTGAGCATAGATCAAGTCTAGTTCCTGCGCCCTAAAGATGGCTTATTCCTCATTCTGCACTCCAGATGTGGAAACATCCTTCGTTATATATGGCAATAAAGATTTGAGGAACCACTCAAGGAGGAACTCTGGCGGTATAAAGGCTTTAATTAATCTCTTCCGTCTACGCCACTCCTGAATATGATCAGAAATATGGGTGGCTTTATCTTTCCAAAATGTCGACAAGAGTTCAGTACTAACATCATAGCGCATTGGTAGCTGGAAGTGATTAAGGAAAGTCATCGCAAGGTCGTCGAACAAAGTAAAGGCACCCCTAGGTAACTCTATATACCATTTCGCCGTAGGCCCTGTAAGGGTGCGTTGAAATAGTCTCAAACGGACTGAGTCCTGATGCAATGAATTGGAAGAGCACCATAGGTGGAATGTCGTAACGTGTTCACTCGGATCCTCTCCTGGTTTGCCTTCGAAATTAAGAATGTCCGAAGGAAGCTTGGTAGGGACAGCCGGCCAGGCCGGGTCATGAGCCACAGGATCGTTCATAAGTCTCGATAAGTCAGGTAGATTGAGTGTCGCGAGGAAAGGGAGCCTAGGATGATGAGGCCTATGGACCGCTCCCTGGTTCATATAGGATTGATTACCACCATGACCTTGGCCATAGTGACCTCCTACTGTATGACCCATATAGGGTGGCGTGGAAGTACCATAATGAGGTGGACCTTGACTAGTAGGAGCTACAAAGCCGTAATTAGGAGAGTACGCAGGTTTTGAATACCCACCTCCGTAAGGTGAAGAGACCTGTCCATACTGCGTCCCATAATAAGGTCCATAGGTCACCACTTGTGATGTCCCATGAGACACTCCATAGGTAGGGATATACATTCCAGAAGTAGGATTATACATACCGGAAGTAGGGATATATGTCGTGGAAGTAGAAATCTGACCTCTAGAAACATGAACATAACCTCCCGAAACCACGGGTGGTATGTAGGCTTGAGACACAATTGGTCTAGTAATCACAGTACGGATCTGACTCGTAGCTACGTGCCGACTCGAAGGACCACATGAGTAATGTGGAGGGTTTACATTTGAAGAACTCGGAAGCGAGGACGAAGGAATCTTTGTAAGAAGATATGTACTGGTGCCTATCGTCACTCGTCTGGGACCTGGTATCCCTATCGGATCACTAACTCTAGACCTAGGAGGTATATAAGATGGAGCTTCCACCACTAGGATGGAAGGTACAATGTGACTAGTACTCCCAAACCTCTCCGCAAGGTAAGGCATGGGATTTCCCCCAGGCATAGTGCTAGGCTCAAAATCGGATTCGACATGAAATGTCAAATCGTGCATAGGAAAACCAGTCGTAGCATAACTACCATAGCTAGTACTGGTAGGTTCAAAGTGAGTCTCGGCATCTTCCGGCATTCCATACCGGTAATGTGTCAACGAGGGGTCAACCCTAGAGTGACTAGTTCTATCATGCATGGTTCATATCTCCGAAATCACAGGTCCTAACTCAGTTAGGTCGGGTGAAGGGTCATAAGTAGGCGTGAATTCCCCATCGTCAATGCGAATGGGAGGAGGTGGCTCAGATGTATCCTCTGAATGATCTCCCATGGTGTGTGAATCAATGTGTGACATGGTCCGCCTGGACTGTCTAGATCCCTCTCCCAAAAGAGGAGGAGAAGTAGAAGGCAGAAGTCCTGCTAAACGATGAGAACAGCGCGGAACCACACCTAACTCCACAATGACTCAAAAAATAGCAAAGACTCTCTATTTATGTCAACCCTAGGCCAACTAGCATGCACAGATCAATCACTAATAAAATCTAAAGCCAAATGCAATCAAACAAGGGCTAGATAAGTGAGCTCCCGAATGTGGCCGGTATGTCTCTCCTAGGAGAGGCTTGAGAGGCCCTTGTCACCACAAGTGGAGGTACGTAACCAATTATTGTGGCCCACAGCTTCAACGCATAAAGCGACGATGCTGTCTGACCCCAACCTGGCCGGGACACATGCAGAATAACCTCTACAAGTACCCCCTCGATATCCTAGGTAAGGTCACTAAGGTGACCTCAATATAATCAAAGCTCAGGCGGACAGTCGCAGGTGGGATTGACCGTATGGGCAAGGTAGCAAATCCTGAAACTCTCGAAAGAGCCCCCAGATACGAATACAATCCTAGCTATATCGCCGGTGCTACACAGTTACCGACCAGGGGTTATCCCAATCAACAACCGCTCACACTGCCTTGTGCTTAACTCCCTTTTGATAGGAGGATCCTGAGAACGCTGGTTATATTAAGGATTTCACACATTCCCTGGGCAGACACCTAGTTGTTGTCGTTTAGTGATCTTGGAGAATTAACTTTCAATGAACTATTCCAAGATCCTAAAACCTAAGCTTGTTGGTGCACCCTATAAAAGAAAAGAGTGTAATTCATTTTAATTAGCGTTGATTTTAGTTGGCTTTATTACTCAAAAATAGGATATGGTCGTGCAACTAATGGTGTTAAGACGCAACAAAAAGCAAAATGCACACCTAACAATCAATGCAAATGCATTGTGTCCATGAAAACAGGGTATGCGTACTACGTGTAATGCACAATTTCTTCTTCACATGATGAATGCAAATTTCCCTATATGAATTCCTAACTATTACTCCAAAGCAAATCTAGATCTAGTGCAAGTACAATGCAAAATGCGAAATGCAATGCATGATCATAAGCAAATGTTTTTGGATTTTTTGAAAATAAAGAGATACAAAAAGAAAAAGAATGATTCTACCCACCCCAGACTCTGCAAGCACACATAAATAGCATTCCAGCAAAGCACTAAGGTAAAAGGACTCTAATGCACTAATCTCAAACAAAAAATCAAAGATGCCATGACAAGAACTTTCCTAAAAGAAAAAATTTAGGCTAAAAAAATGTTTCTGGTCAGAAACAGAGGTATTAACAAACTCAGGCAGTGCCAAAGGAGACTCAGCAGCTAACAAAATTCACCTAGCAATCCACTATCTTCCACAAAAAGGTAAAAACCAGGGTATACGCGACTATGCGCAGTGAACCCACGTGTATACGCGAAAATCCCAGGGGAAACCGTGTGTATACACGACTGTAAGTGACAAAACCGCGTACAAGAAGAAAAATATGCACAAATCCAAGGTAAACAGACAGGCTGAGACTAAATTCACACCAATCAGGCTCTACCAGGAATACATGCCCCCATACCCGACACAGAAACAAGAGAGAGAGAGCAATTCAAATACATTGAATGCCAAGAAATCAACCCCCAAACAACAATTACTAGGAACTCCCCAGCGGAGTCGCCAATTCTGTTATGGAGAGAAATTCCTATGGCTTGGGGTACCACAACAGACAGCTAGACTCCAGAAATCAATATTTCCCAATATGTAATAGAAATAAAATATCTAACACTAAAGGATCGAACCTCGTACCTTATTCCGGACGGTTGAAGTAGATCCCCGTTGAGCTTTCCAATCTTCAGCTTGAATTGATGTAATACTTTCTCAACAATAAGTAAACAATACAAGCATACTATATTTCATGGTGTTATATCTATTCCAACATATATAATCAATAATGTATAAGCATTTGACATATTCCAATGGATACAATATTCATTCAAATACACATTACTGAACAGGAAAAGATATTTCTATTAATATGAATCAGAGATTACAAGTGACAACCTCTGATGGCACGTCTGCGAACCGGAGAAACTGAATCCCCCACCTGGGCCTCCACCACCTCAATCCTCCATCACTCAGATAGCAAGCTCACTAGCAAAAGGCAAGCTTGGGAAGAACACAACAGTGCTCCAAGGGACAAAGGGATGCAGACTCAAGCATAAGTTCTGGCAACAATGGACTATAGTTTCATTACTCTCAATTCTCTATTATGCTTTCAATGTCTTAATGGATTCCTTATATAGCTTTTCAAAGGGATACTGAAAGGTCGAATCCGTGCGATCTCAAGGTATATCGAAGGCCAAGAGTCATATGAGTCGGATCCAAGTCAAGGAACACTCCAAAAGGATTTGGATTATGTACACATCTCGATGTACGTGACTATAGATGGAATATCCACATATGCACGCGGTTATTGGGGAAAAAGCCACGTATATCACTTTTCTTATGTTTTTAGGGATGGTCAAGGATACCTCAAAAGACAAAAAGTGGTCCATAGGGGCTAATGAGTTTGCAGTGGGACAAAGGAAGGCCATACAATGTGTGATTCACCTAGTGTGATGAAATACGCTATAACAGGTACTTGGGCCTCTATGGTATGCACTCTGTAGTATGGTTTCTTGAATTGTTACTTTGCATGGCTTCCCACTTTTTATTGGTTAAATACGCAACTTCCAATTTCCACCTTGGTGCCCACTTCCTTCGTAAATTAGAGATTTAAAGTATGCTTTATTAGTCCTTTTCAGTCATGCATTTGAAAATACTCTTGAGTTTCTTTTAATTATGTTATGTGTAGAAGTGGGTCTATATCCAGCTTTCCCTATGGCAATTTATGTCATCATTAATGCATTGCAGTCTCAGTTTGCAAGTACCATGTGTGCTAAATTAATGGTGCTTTATCAATTTCTAAATTCTCTTCCCTGCCTTTTCATTTCAAGTTTCTAGGTAATGGGGCCCTTGGGTTTTGGGGCTATTCCCTAGGACACAAGAATCTGTGGCAAGTTTCCCCCATTCCTTCACAACACTTAGTTAATTTTCTGCGGGTGTGGATTTTGGTGTCTTAAGGAATACAATAAGGTACTCTTTAAAATGGACCTTGTTAAGGCTAGCGATTTGTAGAGGGAACCTGGGTCCTGGAAGATGATAGATATTATTGATTGCAGTCAAATATTTTTCAAATTGAATAGTGAACACTGAATTTGGATGTGGTTATGTATCCTGAGGTAAGAGTGTTATGGAAAAGGGTGAAGAGAGATAAGCTTAACAATACCTTTTTAATTTGGTTTCTAGTAGAACATGTACCTATGATGGAAATTTCAAGGGATGAAATGCTCTATATAGATATATTCTAGTTTGTAAATGTAAATTGGGAAATTCAGGATCATGCAATATAAGCAGTGGGCACATTTCAAGAAAAAAATTATAGTTTACTATCATTCCATGTGGATTTTTCCCAATTACATTGTTGATCTAAATGTGATTCAGTCAATCCAAGAATGTGCAACATATGTGTGTAATTGTTTTTCAATTGCCAGCCCAAATTCACATTGCATCATCTTATTCAGCTTATGAAGTCATATCATTGCCTTCTTCTTTTTTCTCAGCATAAATTATAAAGTTTGAAATTAGCAGGTTGATCATGATGTCACTGAATCCCTTATCCCAGAAGACTGAATCTATTATTTATCTATAGAGTGACATAGAGACATAAGTCATATAGAGATGGATATGCTACCAAGGATAGATCATTTAAACACCATAACTTAATAAGTTGACAAGCTATCTCAACAAACTATAAGGCATTCCAATAGACCTCACAGGTTTAATTATAACAAATATTCGCAGCCAACAACTTAAGGAATCCACAACAAACTTATTAGAAGTTCCCAATGAAAACTATTTGATCTATTGTAAACAATCCAAACACCTGAAGAGGAATGCAATTATGAATATGATAAATCTATAGAAGTCAATTATATCATGACATAGAACTTTTTTTATGTAGCAAGCTTACAATCCCTTCATGGTGAATTTTGTCATGGTTATGATTATTTGGAGAAATAAGTCTATATGAAAGCCAAATTTGATGCCTAAAACTATGACAGGCTGAACCCACTCCACATCAAACATTCCAACTCAGTAGCAGTTGGTCCATGTATCTCCAAGGAGGAATTAATACCCAAGGGTGAAGATAACACAACAACCTCTATGTGTACTCCAAGCTTCTCATCCATAATCATTCAAGCAGCAGCCCATGATTATATTTCCTCTATAAACTTCTGTCATATCAAGGATCAAAGCAGCTATCAAAATCCTCTAAGGATATGGAAACCCATTTTTCATGCATTTTGAATCTCTTTAAATTGGGCATGTTTGATTAAAAGCGTTGGTTAGTTGATGGATTCTGGTTAGTTATTCTTTCAGTGAAGATTCCATTTCTTGAAGTTGATATTCGTGTGTTATTTTCTTGTTCCATTTATTGAAGTTGGTATTCGTGTGTTATTTTCTTGTTACATTTCTTGAAGTTGATATGCATGTGCTATTTGCTTGTTTTAGAATTGGATGGGGTCCTTTTAGAACCCTTGATGATCCATTAGAGCGACTAGTTAATTTTCTGTGATTTGCTTGTTTTAGAATTGGATGGTGCCCCTTTAGAACTTTTGATACACAAATTTCCTTTTTATTTAGTTATAGAATAAATTAAGTGAAAATTGTTTAACAAGACACTTATACTTTATGTATCTTTTATTGTTTTTTGACAAAAATAATTATTAATTATTTGACGTTTCATATTGTAGCTGGAAATTATTATAAATCAAGGGAAACTGGTACTAGACGATGTCATTGTTAATATATTATCAAGGCGTCTTGAAAAACGTGCACTGAAGGGTGAATCAAGATTTATACTTGATGGGTTTTCAAGAACAACAAGACAAACTATAATAATTTCCAACCTATTATTTTGGGGTAATGAAACTCATTGTGGTTTCTCTATTTTGAGTTGTGCACCGTACTACCAATTGTTGTCTATATTGAATGGTGTCGTGATGACAACATTGTATGTTTTATCTAATTCCAATTTAGAGTGCAAGCTTATATTGAGATAGAGGATATGTTCATTGGGATTTCTTGCAGTATCCCATCCATTGTATGGAGTCTGCGCTAGAAATTTGAAAATTATTGTCCATAAAAAAATTGTGAAAGGTAATATATTGATGTGTTTATTAGCATAAAGTACCTCAGATATATTTTCCTGAATTGTTCCTTAACTAGTCAAAACTATGCTAAAATGATCTAACACTAAATTGAATTTTAAGGAGGATAATCAACATGACAATTAACAAACCTTAGAGACAACTCACATGAGTAGCAGAGGGAAACAAAGAAACAAAATGTATTGATTATGTAATGCCTCAGTCAGAACAAAAACCTTGAACATAAGATGATGTTCAAATTAATGTGAAGAAAATGTTTTCGTTATTCCCCAGAAGTTATTACAGAAATGAATAGGGTTTGTGTAGAGGCAGTGAAATGAAAGATGATGTTATTCCCCTAGTCTTATAGCAAACATGTACGTTTATAGTGGAGTTTGAAGTATTTGAAGCAGGTTCCCATTGCCAACTACCATCTAGTAGAATAAGAACTAGGACTCCTAATGCACACGCATAGGTTTGGTTCGGTAAACCCATTTTGATTTGAGAGGTCACAAAACTCCTTACAATATCAAATTTACATTGAGAAGACCTTTGGCTATGAAGCCATGACTAAGGTCTATCTATTATGTCAAGCTATCAGGCCTTGCAGCTGGCCTCATCTACAAATAATGTGTTAGCACGGGGGACTTCCATTAACTTCTCCACATTAGAAATCCATCTATCAACCTTGTTCTAGGGAGTCGTCTTTAGTATTTCACACTGATTCAAATATAAAAGATTCTCACACATACTTATTAGCTTCTCTAAGATACATGCTAAATCAAGACACTAAAACCTATAAATTTGATTCCATTCAATGATTTGTGTTGTTAGGTAACATTAAATAGAGTTTACCTTAAACTTTTGTCAATCTGACTTGTCCTGGCTCACAACCCATTAGTTTCCCTTAGTTTTTAGTTTGTTTTCCCATGGTTCTTCTTCTTGGTCATCATCTTTACCATTGCCAATCCTCCCACATTTTCCTCTACTCCCCTTACCCCATAGTGTAGGGAGGGAACTCAAGTACCTCCCACATTCTTTCTCTTGAGTTGTAATGTACTTTAAGGGCCTCACAACTGAAGGATATGGAAAAGATGAAAAGATAGGCACTCGTAGATAAATAAAGTCCTACAATTTTTGGAACAAAACGTGATTTGAATGTTTAATAGAACTTGGTTGAGTCCAAAGACGATAGAAGCTTGGATTAAGGTCCATCAGATTCCTCACATCCAGAGATGTAAACAATGTTTACCGTGGGAAAATATTTTATTCCTTTCTCTTTAAGTAGGAGGATAAAGAGATTATTTCATGGGATGCCCCATATTTATAGGAACTAATGGTATATATCTTAACCATTGGTCATCAAATTTTTCCTGAGAGGATAAAGTTTCAACTGTAATTCCCATGGTGTATCCCCCTCTGATGAATTTTTCTGATTTCAACACCCGATAAAAATTTGGATGAACAGAGGGAGTGTTCAACTCCTCTGGGTACAATAAGATAATAGATGGTTTTGAGGCTTCTCTCTTTCCATATTAGTTGTCCCATTGTTATATGTTGAAACTTTTGACACTTCTCTTACCACTGCAATATAGGGAGAGATGTTATTGTCTAACACCATGCTTAATGCCAATCATTCCATTGTAACAATATAGTATGTTAATTTATTTTTAAGTATGTTTGTCAATATTTCCTTTTGTTGTAGGATTTTACAGCCTGAGTTATATCTTTGCTATAAATGTTTTCTCTTAATTTCAGAACATGTTTTAGCATTTCAAAGCACTAGAGCAATTTTGTCACATTCTATGGTTTTAGTGAACAAAATCAATGCTGATATCTGTAGGTTAATGATGGTAATTACCTTCAGGCCATCGCTATCTTTAACCAGGTAATTAATTCTCTTATGTTTGGGTTCCAGGATTAGGAGACACTCCAGGTTTAACTTAATTTTTTTGTTTGTGGATGTCATGTATCTATTTATGTGACATCCAGATACTTAGGGATAATCCAAGTTCTCATGAGGCACTCATTGGAAGAGGAACTACATATGCATTCTAGAGAAGACTTGAAATAGCAATTACTAATTTTTCAAAGGTGGAAAAACCTCATGTGTCTTCCTGTAGTTAGATGCTGTTAGGGTACATTCATGTTCACTAATCCTTTTTATGGGAATCATATTCACCGATTTTTTCCTTATTTTTGGAAGGAAATACAATCAAGTCCATCAACTGGAGAAGCATGGAAGCAGTGTGTATGGGAAAGGGAAACTTTAGGAGAAAGTATAGAGGTATATAAAATTTGTGTTATTTTTATTGCTAGCTAATTTCCACCTACTTAGTTTACACTTTGAATGGACCTAAAATAAACCTAGGTGGTTGATTTTAATGTGTTCATAAATATCATACAAGAGCTAAATACAGAAACTATTGAAAATTATAGCCAATATGCATATTCTCCTTGCTTGTTTTAAACATTCTAATTGGAAATGTCAAGACTGAGAGTGGGTTCACGAGAGATGATTCCTCGTATCAAGTCATAGTATCCCTGTATCTTGTTCTAAGTTCTAACTTTAAACATTCCATATGTCGCTCAACCATTCAAATTCATTTGTTATTGTCCATGTATTAACATGTTAGTATTATGATTGAAAGCATAGATGGATAAGGTGCATTTTGCACTTGTTCAGAAGGAGAAAAATGTTTCATGATAAAAATGTCTCTGAAAATGATTTTTGAAATTGCAATTGATATACAACATACTCAACATAGTGGCACTTATGTTGCAATGCAAAATTTGCCTTCGATTGTCATTTTGAGTTTTCATTTAATTTGAGGCTGAATAGAATTTTACTTCCCAAACCCCACTTCATTGTGATAATAAGGACAAGAAGAAACATTTTGTAGAAATTTCTGCCACTGGACAATTTAGAAGTTCCACCTCTTAACTAGAGGTTTTCCAGATCTTAACCTTGTGAATTTTCAACCTTAGGTATGTTATGGAATATGATAAAACTTATAATAAACCACAACAACATACAATATTTCAACTTGTAATACACCAATCCACTGGGCAAATCAAGAGAAAAGATTCCAAATTGTGCCAATTAGTTTCTACCCTGTAGGGTAATTCTATCATGCATAAAATAGATATGAAAACGACTTATGACAGTTGTATATACATCAACAAATATGCACTATATTCTTTAACATAAATGTCAAATATCTTAACAATTGCAGCGTTAACTTATGTCAAATCAACAAGACACATAAGGGCTGGAAATTTCAAAACCATTAAGGAATAGATCGTTGAAAATTAAATATGCAATTACACAAGTATTAGAAACCTAAAAGCTTCATTAATAATTTAATATGCATAAATTTGAATTTCATGTACATACGATAACCCATTCACAAGGCTAGTACAGTTCTCTAGCTCTCCAAACCCTCAGCTAGGGAAAACAATTAAAACTGTAGCTAGGGAAACAATGAAAACCCTAGCTTACACCAAGGAGATCCAACAAGCATGCATTAGAGAATTATGTTCTTCAAGGAAATACACCTCCTCCTTTTCTTCTCTTCAACAAGTACAACATAAGGTTTCATCTCAAAACTCTAATCTCCAAGTCTCCAAGGGATGAAGCATTAATCATAGTATTTAATATGCTCCAAGTAGCTCGAAGAAACCCTAGAGACTCTATGATAAGAGAGATAAAGTACAAAACAAGATCAAGAGAGAGATAGAGGAAGATTAATTTTCTCCTCTTAGTATCATCTCTAACACAAGATGAATAAGAATTAATAAGATGAAAGAAATCTCATTTCTCTATATACATGAGAGGTAAGGGAGTACAACAATACATACATGGGCTTATTCTCTTACAAGAAACTTACAAATACACATGTAGAATCACACCTATAGAGCACTATACTCCAAAGGTACACATGTCAAACTCCAAGGTGACATTGTACACAAGCAAGGTTCCAATTCAAGAATTCTTTACAAGGTGTGTACAACACTCCTACAAGCCTCCAATAACTCTAATGAAAGTCCTAAACCATGTACTCTACTATGTCCACTCCCCTCACATGAATAATGTTGAAACCCTGGTGTCCCCAAGTCAACACCAAGCCTCCATGCAAGCATCCAAGCTACCTGTGTTGTCTAAGGCCCAATGTCCTCATCCAAGATGCCAAACACTCCTCCAATGTTGGGCACTCTCTAGAAAAGAAACCTCCTTCATATGGCCGGTGTGTAAAAAATCACCAAGTTGTTCAAAGATCTCTAACGCCCTAAAACCATCATGCAAGCATGCAACTGAGGTCAAGCAACCACTGAGTAATACATTTCCAATGTGAAAATCCATCATAGACCATCAAGGGGATGATCATATACCATGTACCTTGAACCTCATGAAACACCCCTAAACATAGTTTAAATGATTTTCGAGTAACCTTGAAAGCTTACACATTTGTTGTGGGAATGCATGATAATCTGAAACTATTATGAATGGGTTTCAACAAAGTATCTATTTCTATTTGTTTCCAGCACCATTTGAAAGGGATCATTTTTGGAGACAAATGATTAAGAAGGTAGGTGAAAACATTTGGGACACCATAAGGTTGATTGGTATTTCCTTATTGTAGAACATATGATTTTGGGCTACCAATAATGGGGAATTTACTCTACTCCATATAGTGATTTCACATGGTTCAAATATGATCGAGCAATACAATACTCAACTAGGATAGAGATATTGAAAAAATATATCAATTCTCTCGAAATTGGTGCCAAAGTGGATATGATGGTGTTCCTTGCCTATTTTGGGAAGTGTAATAATATGCCCTAGCCCACTAATGTATAATTATATATAGTTGTCATGTACCCCAATTTCAATAACATTTTATGTTTAAGAAGACATTATATTTTATTTTTATTGTAAAGTCTGAGACTATTCACCATGTGGGGTCAAGGATGACTGTAATAAATAATGTTGAATATTTTATTAGTTAATAAATAAAAGATGAGACAAATAGCCTAAGGAGGTTTTTGGATGAATCTCCATTGGCCCACTAGGTGGAATAGACCGAGGTGAGAGAAAACTGACACATGGAAGCATCCTCAACCACTTCTAGTTGTTGCAGGGGGGAACTTCCCTAATTTTGTGGTCATGTTCCCCAAGAAAGTGGAATAGAGCAGGTGGATCATTAATTGAAAAAACTATCCAAAAATACCTAGGCATGCATATATCTATCCATCGAATTTATCAAGAGGTTTTCCAATCATTATCTTGTGAAAAATTCTGAAGTTGAGAAAGATGCACAAGAGATTCGATAAGGGGAAAGGTGGAAGTGGATTGGTGATTAAGAATGTTTTTTAGAACTAGTGCGTCTTGTTAGCTGAGTTCTTTATTGCTGAGGGTAGAAGTACTACTACTAATTACTTATGTTGAGTTGCAAGGGTATTTAATCCTATTTCTTCACATAGTTCTTTCATCCTAGTGGATTGGTGGACACGTTGGGGGGTCCTAAGATCAACATTTGAGCTATCTTCAGGAAAAGGTTGGGTGGAATGGGCTCCTTGGGATGTTTGTATCTTCTACAAGTTATCAGGTTCCATTGTGTTATCTTACTTATTTTATGGTAGCAAAGTACTGGAATGAAATTAGTCATGATTAGTTTTACTATTATTAATTGGATAATTTGCATCTATAATAGACTATTTAAGTCTGTATTATATTCAAGAAAGTTTACTGGTACAAGTTATCTGAATGAAATGAACCTAGAGTTAGAATGGATTGATTAATGAATAAAATCCCTTTCTGTATTTTTCCACTCATCTTGAGATGAAGTATTCTAGTACAGAAGGTTTGTTTAGAGATAAATGGGAATGATTATACATAAATAAGATGTTTTGAAGCTTCTTAAAAATTGAAATGTTTTACTCTTATTTCATCTATTATCATAATGATTCCATTTCAAGCACTTAAACTTTTATACAAAAATATATAGAATACTAAGCAGAGTCTTTTATTGTAAAATTGTGGTTACACAGATAGTAAACTGTGTATAGTATAATAAAATAAATATTACTGTAATACAACCTAACTATTACACTTAGTAAAGAAAACTAATTCTTTATTTTATTACTTTAAAAACTAAAATATAAACAATGTTACTCTAGACAATATATAGTAAATATCGTATAGATAAACCTACCATTGTTTGTTTTAAAAACATCGAACACAGTAAGTCCATGCTGAACAATCAGTAGACTAAAAATGATTAAGATAATAATACTTATTGTATTACACTAAATAAATTAAAATACCTAGTAACCAAGTTGTAAATCATAAAAACAACTCTATTATTACTAATTATAATTGTTTTGTTTTCCAAACCCTAATATATTAATGTAAATTTTTATATCCTTTCGAGATTCTATTATGAAATAGGATAGATTCCAACTTCTCCATTTTTAAAAGAAAACTATTATAATTTAAGTACTTTTTATACCAAAAATTGAAGTATGAAGATAACCTAAAATATAAAAACTATTTATTCTAAAAAAAACAAAACCCAAGGATAAAAATTACAATACGGACTTTACAAATTGATTCCAAACAATTAAATTTAGCAAAGGCTCTAATCATTCCATAACCTTAGATTAAATTGCAACTAAGTATTGTAAAAACTCCTTACAAATGTTAAACACACAGTGCACCCGAATTTTACAAAAGGTAAACACATGATAAATATTTACTTAATGGCCATAAGCTCTGCATAGCAGAAACAAAATGAATATAAACATAATCTTTTATTTAACCTTTACAGTCACCATTTTTTATAAAAACTAAAATTCCTTAACATAATTGTAGCCACGAATGAGTTATATAAATGATCAAAAGGTCGAGGTAGCTTCACATAATGTTTTACACTATAGAACTACGATATAAAAACCATGGAATAAAAATAATATTACCCTAATTTCAACATTACAATAGCCGTATCTCTTTCGTAAAAAACCTAAGAGTTATTTTTACGAATGGCCATATGGCCTCCATCACATTTTCAAAGCAAAACAACATGTTTTGCCTTAAGCTTTCCAAATACTGCAGTAATAATTACAAGCACCATCGACAACAGTGCCACACACACCAACGATGAAGGGTACCTTAGGGTTTCGGCCAAGGCTTACTTGAACCCTTATCACTCATACCCTTGAGCTTCTAGAAAAATCTCTCAACCTTCGACTGTATGTCTTCACCTACCATCAACACAACAAACTGTAAACACTCTTATAATTTAGCTTGGTTTATTAAATAATACAATAATGTTGGAGAATCACTTCACTTACCAACTGTGTAAATGTGAGATTCAAGATGACGATGATGGAAAATAAACAGAGCAGAGAGCCTGGTAAATGCCATGGTCGAACATGCAGAAGATTATGATGGCAAGGAAACTAGAGTGGAGAGCCTACTAACGCCACGGGCAGTTAAAGGATGGTACTCGTTGCAGAGGCCAAAGAGCTGTGGCCTGTCGGCCTGTTTCTCTACCCAAAAACAACAAAACAACTTAGTTATACATTGAATATGCCTAAGTTAGTTTATATGTTATGAATTGTTATTTATGCTTAGGTTAGTTTATGTTTATATGCTTCAAAATTATGCCTAGGTTTTTGTATATGATTTACATCAAATATATATATATATATATATATATATATATATATATGTTAGTATATTGGTAATGCTTCGAACATATATATATTCCTAAGTTAGTTTGTATGTTTTAGTAGTTAGTATTTAGCTACTAATTTAAATAATGTTGATCTTTAGGCTTAGGTAAGCTTAGGATTTTCAAGGTTAAAATTTTACAAATAGAAAACATTAAGAATGCTTTCAGGATTCTAGTATGACAACAAACAAAGACATGATTTCTAAATAGTCCTTACGCTTCGATAATCTGGACCATAATTAGAGTTTAAGGTTTTCTTTCATAACTTACTCGATTTGAATTCAGAGCTTTATTTTCTTGCATCGTAACTAAAAGTAGTGTTACCTGTGATTCTTTTACAAGTGTTGAATCTGCTTTGGATTTAAGAAAAGCTCAGTAAGCCTCAAACTAACCTCAATCCCCCTTCAATAAGAAAAGAAACAACCATCAAAATCATGCACATTCTTGCATTTAAATGAAATGATTTGCATTTCAATAATTTGAAACTCTTTAATTGTTGATAAACTTGTTTTCAAGAAAAAAAGTCAATAAAGTTTGAAAAGGGTTGTGACATGGGACTTAAGGGATTAGTAAGTAAATTTATGTAACCTTTTATTTAGAGTAACCAAAGAGATTTTAATTTCTACGTTTCTCTTGATAATCGGTCTTGTAATCTACCTGTCAAATAAACTAAAGATAGTTATTTAACTAGCATTCTTGCTAGGATCTAGCATTAAATGTCATATAGAAATATTTTAAATTTTTATGAATTTTTGGGGATGTTACATATGGTATCAAAGCACACTTTCAGACACTAGGCCTGAAGTGGCTCAGCACATGTAAACAAAAAGTAGAAATAAGGTATGGATATTGATTTATGATTTTAATGCTATTGTACAGAATATTTTTTGAGTTATATTTACAGGTGTGAAAGGACTCGAAGAATATGTTGTAGAGAGGTCCCGTTAAATGAACAAAATAAATTTGGAAAAGAACATGTTAAAGAATATATAACTAATAACTCATCTGAGTTACTGGAAACAGTTAAGGACCTAAAAACTGAAATGGAGAATGTTAAAAAATAAAATGAGAGAATCCTAAGATCTCAGGAGGAGCTCAATCAAATGTTGATGGAAAAATTTTATAACAAAGAAAATGATAAACAAATAGAGTCTAACACTACATCTTATCAACCTAAGAGTAAAAAGTCAAAATACTCTAAAATTGAAAGTAGTTCTTCTTCTAAAATTAATGGTAACTCATACAGAGAGAAACACCAGTATTCTAGTGACAATAGCGAGAGTAATTATTGCTCTAGAAAGAAGAAGTACAAGCCCTATGAAGAGATTTATGGGGAGTTTAAAAAGATTAAACCACCAACTTTTAATGGCGAAACAAAAAAAGGACAGCAAGCTGAAGCATGGCTATTCGGGATGAAAAAGTACTTTCAGACATATAATTATTCAAATCAGTTAAAAGTGAGAATGGAAATATATAACTTAACTCGAAAAGCCAACATCTAGTGGCAGGACATAAAACGAGTTAAGGGCATAAAAGAGAAGAATATAAACTATAGCACTTTTAAAAAGAAATTTAAAAATAAGTTTTTGTCAGAGCAATATTACAAGGAGTGAGCTAAAGAATTTTATAACCTAAATTTGGGAACCATGAATATGAAAGAGGGTGATTCCATGAAGATGGGTAACACTTTTTGGCCAAATTTGGTGATGAAAACCTGATTTTTTACTCATGTGCTAGATAGAAGCCCTCAAAACGCATATATGCCATGTGAATTTTGACTTGCAGTAAAAAAACAAATTGTAGAATATTATGTTGGCTTCATAGTGATATTTTTTTTTTAAATATTCCGATGTCATTTAATGTGTGAATTTTTGCATTTAATGAACTGTCTGACCTTAAAAATTTGAAGAAGATAATAAGTGGCTCGTGTCCACATAGAGTAATTCAATCTTGCATTAATAATTTTAAAAAAATAAATATATGAGCATGATCTACATAAAATGCAGTGTGATGTGC